>JBBPRS010000555.1:0-11219 GCA_038093155.1 Boletus huronensis
CCTTCCCACAGCCTTATGGCTATGTATGCTTCTCTTCCATTCCTGATCCATGCCTTTCCCTAGTGTATTTAATTAGCTGCCACAGATCCAGATCTAAAGTAGATCAGATCTGCCACATGTATTTAATCTAGTATGAATATATGAACCCAAGAGCCTAGCACTAGAGTCCCCAGTCTAGTTCTCTTTGGATACTTCCTCTAAAGGAATCCACTCCGTCCTCTCCCCTCAGTTCATCAAGGGCTAGCTCCCTTGCTATTCCCTAGTCTTAGTTAGGTGTTGGTTTGGTTTGCCTTAGGCTTAGATCAGCCCTTTGAAGCCATTTCAGATTCAGACTCAGACTGAGACAAGTCAATTGATTCAAAAGTGGCGAAAGAGATTCAATATTGCGAACTTCTTGGTGTGATTAGAGCACTCTGGGATGAGGTCGCAAAATTGTGCATCTTGAACTGCATTGCTGTGCCACCGATGCATGCATCTCAACTCCATCTCCTTCAACACTTTGCAGATTTTCGACCACACCTATTCCGCAAGAAGGTGTGCATTGATCCTGAAATCTTTGATTGCACTCTTGATCAAATCAGTGACTAAATAGGTATCGTGACTATGCACAGACCAAGGTACATAGGGCTATGGGTTAGACAAGTAAGGGAATACACGAGGAAAGGAAGAGATGGAGATGAATGTATGTGAGTGAGACGTGAGGAATAGAAGACGAGAAGGGGATGGAGAGATCTGAGGACTGGCCTTGAGGTGGTGATGTGGAGGGGTGACGTGGCAGAAGAGGGATGACACGGCTAGACAATGACATGGCTAGGTGATGATGTGGCTAGGTGGTGACATGGCTAGATGGTGATGCAGCAGAGGGGAAGTATGTGACTAGGTGAAGGGTCGAGTGGGAGAGATACCGACTAGGTGATTGAGGACTAGAGGGTAAGAGCGAGGAAGGGGGAGTGGGAGGGTTGGGAGGGTCAAGAGCAAGACAAGAGGGGGCAGGAGGGGTAGAATTGAGACAAGAAATAAAAAAGGAGCAGGCTAGATCACGTGCTCAGCAAGAATCGTAACATTCTTTGACCAAAAAGCAAGACATTTGTTAAACTGTCAGGTAGGTATAGAACATACCTAATGGCTCATCGTTGCTGAGACACGATAGATTGTCGTGATGCCACACAACCTTCTTGTGGTTGATTATGGCTTGGGGCACCCCAGCAGCGTCCATGATGCATATGTATTCCAAGGGACACAATTTGTGTTGAATGGTAGATAGCCATATCTAGTTCATAGTTCACACACTCCATGTATTTAGGTACAAACTCAGCAGAGCTGAGTTCTAATCAAATCTTATACTCAATCCCACATGTTCTGGCCTAACCGCTATCCAATCCAGGTATGTGAGTAGTAGCAGCATCTCCTGTGCCACTATATGTGGCTTCAACAGGTTATGAGCCCTGGTATGTGCTATATGTGTTGGATATTTACAGTGTACCTGGTATGTTGCACATGGCCCCTATACGGTTGTATACATATGTATGTACATGTTTATGTGTGTAGATACTATTTCTATATATATGGACAAGAGATCAATGGGATCTCTCCCATTGATTATCACCTTGTCCAGGTCCATCACTAGTCTGAGCCGCCTACTCACTAGTCTTCACCAGCACCCACCCTACTCTATCAACAATACGTGCTACCAACTCAGGGATTCCAGGTCATGATAACTGCACCTGGATCCACCTGGATTAATCCCCCTCACTGCACTATATGTGTGCTTGGGTGGATGGAATGTTCTGGATGATCAGTGTGCTATATGCGCCGATCTGCTGCAGATGCGCTATATGTGCTCTCAGTGTATAAAATCCAACCCATTTTCTATGAGGAGACTATGTCCCTCTGGATATTGGGCTTTGAACATTCGTTCAGGAATGTGTGCCTTGCGCTTCCATTTTTCTTATTAGACTTATGGCTAGTACTGACATTCATCCCATCCAGAAATCAACAAATGTCTTCCTTCTCTTTGTTTAAGGATATCCCTCATCTAAATGGTACCAACTACCACCACTGGGCCTCTGAGATGGAGGCGTACCTCTGTTCTCTGGGCCTCTGGTCTGTTCTTCACCATGCCAGACCTGACCATGTCTATGACATGGTCACTGGAAACATCATCACAGATTGTACCGAGGCAATCAAAGCTTGGGAGGACCGAGACAACAAGGTCCTCGGCTCCATCAGACTCAAACTTGAATCCCACACCGCTTCACACTTCAACACCATTGTCAACTCCACCAGTTTGTGGAAGGCCTTGAAGGACACCTATTCGACCCCCACCATCGCTTCCACCATCGTGGAATTCAAAGCCATGCTAGACACCACAATTCCAGATGGGTCCCACCTGGCCTTAGCATTTGTGAAGCTAAACTCTCAGTTTTTGTGTCTCGAGAAAGTTGGGTATGTAGTATCCAACAAAATTCAAATTATGATAGTCCTCTTGAAACTCCCATGTTACGTGAATGTACTCTTGCAGCTGGTCAACCAGACTGCAACCACTGCTGTGGCTGGCACCTCCACCTCCACTTCTACCGCTGCCCAAAAGGTGGCCATATCTCTCGCCGAGCTTGAACAGCTTGTGATGGCAGCCTGGCAACAAAATGCCACATGGCGTAAGCCTGCACAAGAATGTGCAAACAAGATTTCTGCAGTAAAGTGGAAAGGGGGAGACCCCATGTTCTCCAAGCAACATGCGGAGAAGAAGCAGGCTGGAGACCAAGAAGGTGGCAGCAATGCCAACAAAAAGAAGCAGATGAACTGGGGCAGATGCTTTAAGGAGGGGCAAGAAAAGGAGAAAAAACACACACAGGCTTCAAACACCAACACTGACTCCAGCACCTCTGCCTCCTTCGCCTTCACTGCACCAGCAATTTATTCACCCCCCACACCACCTACATACTCAACAATGGTGGACCCTCAGGTCCTTTCTTACACCTCCGGCATGAATCACTACAGAGTGCCCACATTTCCACAAATGTGTTACAATTGACCTGGATAGGGATAAGTGTAGACTCAATAACAAAAGTCAAGGATGAAGGAATATTGATCCGCTGTCTTGTGGAGACTTGAGAATGTTTGAGAGCTGAGCTTCAAGCGTTGGGTACTAGCTTGAGAACAAGTTTGAGGACAAGAGATTCAAAGTAGAAGACGAAGGTTGCGGTGATGGTCATATTCAGCATCCACTTAGAAGTAGGATGGAGACTTAGAAAGGGAAGCAGGAGTATAGGATTCCAAGTAAAGTACAACAAGTATGCTTGAGGCTTAGTACAGGGAGCGGGGGGGTCATAGGGAGAATTGAGTAAGACTAAGCTAGGAAATCAGAGAGGAGGGGATTGGGGTTTATATAGACTAAGGTAACACTGCCACCAGGGCAGAGGGGAATGGTGGGTCAAGGGCATAGGGCTAAGGGCAAGGACGAGTATGGTAACAAGATATAACAAGTGGGGATTGGGATTGAGAGATCACGGAGATGAAAGACTAAAGAGGAAGACTTACATGGGTGAAGGGGAATTAGAAGAGAACCATGCATAGCCTATGGGCGAAGGGTGTAAAGGGTGATGCAGCTAAGGTGACATGGCCAGGGGATGACATGGCCAGGGGGTGATGTGTCCATGAGGTGATGTGGCCAGGAATGATGCGGCTAAGGGATGATGTGGCCAGGAAGTGACAAGGATAGGTGATGGCTTGGTCAGAGGGAGTCTTAGCAATGGTATGATGGGTTGTTGGGGTGGTCAAGGAGCTTGCGGGAGGGGTAGAAGGGGAAAAAATGGGGGGGGGTACCAACGAATCGTAACAAAACATGATACACCATCTCCCTCACTTGCTGCATGGACTTAGTTCCTATAGCTAAGACAATCCAGACACTGGATCCCATTGCAAATCATAGGAAATCCCACATCTCTCTTCCCCCCCCAGCTTCACTCCTCTCCCAGATAGAGAAATTGCCTGCTGAACAAGCAGCAGTTTCCTGGGACCCAGAGGACTGTGTCTCAATGGGCTTGGGACCAGAACCAGTATTCAACTATGTCAACTACTATGTGGAAGAAGCGATGGATGAGATGTTCAAGTACGTCCAATGTTACACTTGACCCCGATAGGGGCAAGTGTAAACCTAGATAAGCCTAGTACTGGTGATGGTAAGGGCAATAGTTGATCTTGCAAAAGCAAGGGTGTTGGCGAGCATGCTTTGGAATGTTGATACTGGACTTGAAGATGAGCCTGGATAAGGGCTTGTCGAATACAAGTGAGGACAAGGTCGAGGGAGTCTAGGATGACAAGAGATCCACCTGCACAAAGACAGGTGGGATGAGAAGAGTGAACTTCCAGTGGGTTGAGTGACAAGAGTGTCACCAGAGGATCTCACAGCATTCACTCAAAAGTAGAATGAAGACTTTAGAAAGCAAGAGCAAGAATGAGATGCTTGTATTCCTAGGTAGGTCAAGCTAGGGTACAAGAGTACAATGACGAGGTTTATATAGGCATGCCTGAGCCTGGGCGAAGGGTAAGAGATGCGTCATCAGAAGGAAAAGGACATGTCATGAAAGGTACAGGATGAGTAATAGATAGGACATGTCATTAGGAAGAAGATAACTGGTTTGGGAAAGAGAATGCCCAGCAAGGCTCAATGACTGGGCACTAGAAGTACAGGGTAAGTACAAGTGAGAATGAGTATGAAGAAGAAGAGAGAAAAAGAAACAAGTGTCCAGTGGGGCTATGAGCAAATTGTAACATCCAACCACTTTTTGATGATCCCACTGACACTGATGTGCATTTTATGCCACAGCCTGTAGTGTACAAATACTCCATGTCATGTGTAGATAGCAATCGGACTATCCCATCTTTTTCTGCACCTGTAACAATGTGTGATGACTGTAATAAGGTCAATGGAAAGGGCAAGCAATATGCTCATTAGCATGTGCATGAAATACCAACAGATGTCTGGTTACTAGACTCTGGAGCTTTGGCTCACTTCACCTATGAGATCAAAGATTTCATAGAGTACATTGAGTATAATGAACTGCGGTTTTCCCAAACTGCAAATGATAAAGCTCCTATTTTAGAACAAGGCACAGTTATTATTAACTGTAATGGATCTCATGTATGCTTGTTGCCAGTTATCTATATGCCCCATTGCAATCTCAAGCTCATTTCTATGGGCACGATCTTGAAAGATTGTTGTATTTCCATCAGTGTGGGTCCAAACTGCATTGAGTTTTTTAACAAGTGCACTAAATGCAAACTCATGTCCTTCCATTCTTATGGTATGGATATGATATTCTGGATGTGTGTGTTACACTTAACCTGGATAGGGCTAAGCATAGACCTTCAAGATTGTCCATCCGCTCATAACTTGAGTGAGAAGGTGACCGAGTAGACATGAGGGGTGATTCAAGACTAGAACTTGGAGAGTCCATGATGGGATGGCCAAGACCTCAGGCAAGCAGGATGATGAGGAAGCGTAGATTCAATGAAGAACTAGCTAAGACAAGGGAGAGGTCCTTGGACTACGACCAGGTAGATGAAGATAGGTCAAGATAGAGATACGAGAGAGCGGGAAGGTGAGACTAAATAGGTGTTGTGGCTATGCACGGACCAAGGTACATAGGGCTAAGGGTAATACAAGTAAGAAAGACATGAGGACAAGAAGGGACGGAGATGAATTGTACATGAGGGAGAGGCAAGGAATAGAAAATGAGAAGGAGATGGAGAGATCTAAGAACTGGCCTCGAGGTGGTGACATGGAGGGTGACGTGGCAGGGGAGGGATGACATGGCTAGACAGTGATGTGGCTAGGTGATGATGCGGCTAGGTGGTGATGTGGCTAGGTGAAAATGTGGCAGAGGGGAATATGCAGTTAGGTGAAGGGTCGAGTGGGAGGGATACCGACTATGTGATCAAGGACTAGAGGGTAAGAGTGAGAGGGGAGGGAGTGGGAGGGTTGAGAGCAAGATGGGAGGGGGCGGGAGAGGTAAGATCCAGTTGAGAATAAGAAAAAGAAGTGGGCTAGATCATGTGCTCAGCAAGAATCGTAACAATGTGCGCCTTTGATTAACCTGAACGCTGATTGTGCTATGGCGTCAGTGGACTATGATACAATGCATTGCCACCTCAGGCATCCCTTAAAAGATGTCATTAAGGCTGTGCATAAGCATCTTGCAGACTTCCCAGAATTAGCAATTCCAAAGGAAGATAAGATCTGTTATGCTTAACCCGGATAGGGCCGAGCATAGACCTTCGAGGTTGTTACGTTTGACCCAGGTAGGGCCAAACATAGACCTTCGAGGTTGTCCGCTTGCTCATGACTCGAGTGAGGGGAGCACTGAGTAGATGCAACAAGAGAAAGAGGACTAAGACTGGGTGAGTCCATGGATGGGCGGCCAAGATCTCAGGCAAGAGAGAACGCGAAGAAGCGTAGATTCAGTGAAGAACTAGCTAAGACAGAGGAGATCCTTGGGGTACAACCATAAGGAGAAGGTACTGTCTAGGTACTCATAGGGGGTGGTGAAGGTAGATCAAGGTAAGGATCTAAGGGCGAGAGCGGAGGTCTATATAAAGGGTCATGGCTATGCACGGACCAAGGTACATAGGGTCTAGGGTGATCCAAATAAGGGATACATGAGGAGGAGAAGCAAAGGGTCAAGGGTGATCCAAATAAGGGATACACGAGGAGGAGAAGCAAAGGATCAAGGGTTACCTGAATAAGAAGTACATGTGGGTGAGAAGCGAAGGGCAAAGGGTAGTCTGAATGAGGAGTGCACGTGGACAAGAAGCAAAGGGCAAAGGGCAGTCCGAATGAGGAACGCTCGAGGAAGAGAAGCATAGGTCTAAGGGTAGTTCCGGATGGGGGAACTCACGTGGTCAAGAAGGAACGGAGATGAATGCCAATGCAGCAGAGAAGCGTAGGATGGGAGAGGGAGACGGAGGGATCCGGGGAAGATGGAGAGATCCAAGAAAGATGGAGGGATCTGAGGGGGACAGAGAGATCTGGAGAAGACTAGCCTTGAGATGATGATTCAGCTAGACGACGAGGACACGGTAGAGGGGATACACAGTTCAAGGGGGAGGAGTACTGACTAGTTGATTGAGGACTAGAGGGTAGGATCGAGGGTAGGAGTGTGCAGGGGAATCAAGGGAGGGTCGCGGGGGAAGTCAAGGGTAAGGCAAGGAAGAAAAAAAAACGGGTTAGATCACGTGCTCAGCAGTAATCGTAACAGAGGTCGTCCACTTGCTCATGACTCGAGTGAAGGGAACACCGAGCAGGTGTAATGAATGAGTTAGGACTAGGACTAGGTGAGTCCATGGATGGGCGGCCAAGATCTCAGGCAATAGTAGGGGCGAAGAAGCATAGATTCAATGAAGAACTAGCTAAGACTGAGAGGAGATCCTTGGGGTACGACTGTAGGGAGGAAAGGAACCATGGGAGTGAAGGTAGATCAAGGTAAGGATCTAAGGGCGAGAGCGGAGATCTATATAAGGGGTCGTGGCTGTGCACGGACCAAGGTACGTAGGGTCTAGGGTAGTCCAAATAGGGAGTACACGTGGACAAGGGTAAAGGGTAGTCCGAATGAGGAATACATGAGGAAGAGAAGTACAGGGAAAAGGGTTACCCGAATAAGGGAATACACGAGAAATAAAAGCATAGGTCTAAGGGTAGTTCCAAGTAAGGGAAGTCATGTGGTCAAGAAGGGATGGAGATGAAAGAGGTTGACGGAGAGATCCGAGGACTAGCCTCGAGGTAGTGACGTGGAGACATGGCAGGAAAGGAACAAAGCGACTAGGCGGTGATGCTGCTAGATGATAAGGACACGGCAAAGGGAGTACACGCTTCGAGGAAGGTTCAAAGGAGGGGGATACCAACTAGTTGATTGAGGACTAGAGGGTAGGATCAAGGATGGGAGGGTCGCGGGAGGGTCGCAAGAGGGTCACGGACAAGGCAAGGAAGAAAAAGAAACGGGTTAGATCACGTGCTCAGCAGTAATCGTAACAAGATCTGTCTGGGCTGCCAACTAGGCAAACAACCCAATAGGTCGTTCCTTCATACAGAGTGCCGGGCAACCGTGCTGTTTGAGCTGATACACTTGGACCTCAAATCATACAAGGTGGAATCATACCACAAATATAAATATGCCATCGTTTTCTATGACGACTTCACATCAATGGCATGGGTGACCTGTCTATGGTCTAAGGACCAGGCTTTAACAGCCACAAAATATTTCTTTCAGTACATCCACACCCAGCACAATGCTGTTATAAAAGGCTTTAAGTCCAACGCTGGTGGAGAATTCACCTTTAAGGTGTTTATTGAATATTTAAAAACAAATGGTATACATATCTACCAATTGGCACCATATGCACACCCTCAGAACAGTTGTGCAGAGTGATTAATTTGTACCCTTCAGGACAAGGCCCAGGCGATGTGATTACATGCTTGCCTCCCTGTTATGGTCAACCTGGGTAGGGATGAGCATAGATTCAATAACAAAGTTGAGGATGGGTGAACTAAAGATATATACCTAAAGGGGAGTCCTTTAGTGTATGTGTATACTGATATGCTGGCTTGTGGAGACTCGAGAACACTTGAGAGTTACAAGTGTTGAGGACTAGCTTGAAGACAAGTTCAAGGACGAGAGAGTCAAAGTAGAAGATGAAGGTCGGAAGTTGACAGTTGTATTCAGCGTCCACTTGGAAGTAGGGTGGGGACTTAGAGAGAGAAGTGGGAGGTATGAGGATTCCAAGTGGAGCACAACAAATATGCTTAGGGCTTAGTACAGGAAGTGGAAAGTTATAGGGAGAATTGAGTAAGACTAAGCTAGGAAATTGAAGAGGAGGGGATTGGGGTTTATATAGACTGAGGTAACACTGCCACCAGGGCAGAGGGGAATGATGGGTCAAGGGCATAGGGCTAAGGGCGAGGACAAGTATGGTAACAAAATATAACAAGTAGGGATTGGGATTGAGAGATCACGGAGATGAAAGACTAAAGAGGAAGGCTTACATGGGCAAAGGGGAAATCAGAAGAGAACCATGCATAGCCTGTATGTTATGATTTGTTGGTACCCTCCCATCTTTTTCCCTTCTACCCCTTTCATGAGCTCCTTGACCACCCTGATGACCCATCATACATTTGCTAAGACTTCCTCTGACCAAGCCTTCACCTATCCACGTCACCTCCTGGCTGCATCATCCCTTAGCCACATCACCCCTGGCCACGTCACCCTTTGGCCATGTCAACCCCTGGCCATGTCACCTCTTGGCCACGTCATCCTAGCTGCATCACTCTTTGTACCCTTCACCCATAGGCTATGCATGGTTCTCTTTTAATTCCCTCTCGCCCACGTAAGCCTTCCTCTTTAGTCTTTCATCTCCGTGATCTCTCAATCCCAATCCCCACTTGTTATATCTTGTTACCATACTCGTCCTTGCCCTTAGCCCTTTTCCTTGACCCTCTATTCCCCTTTGCCCCAGTGGCAGTGTTACCTTAGTTTATATAAACCCCTGCCCCCTCCTCTCTGATTCTCTAGCTTAGTCTTACTCAATTCTCCCTACAACTTCCCACTTCCAGTACTAAGCCCCAAGTGTACTTGTTGTACTACACTTGGAATCCTCATATCTCCGCTTCCCTCTCTAAGTCTCTGTCCTACTTCTAAGTGGATACTGAATACAACTGTCATCTCGACCTTTGTCCTCTACTTGAATCTCTCGTCCTCAAACTTGTCTTCAAGCTAGTACTCAACGCTTGAAGCTCAGCTCTCAATTGTCCTTAAGTCTCCGCAAGTCAGCAGATTAGTATTTCTTCATCCCCGACTTTTGTTATCAAGTCTACATTTATCCCTACCCAGGTCAATCATAACACTGTGGGTGAAGGGTAGAAAGGATGACGTGGCTAGGGTGATGTGGCCAAAGAATGACACAGCTAGGGTGACGTGGCCAAGGAATGACATGGCTAGGGTGACGTGGTCAAGAGGTGACCCAATCAGACGATGGCTTGGTCAAGGGGAGTCTTTGAAATGGCCCAAGAGTGAACTATGCTCAAGGCAAACCTACAACCAAAACAAAGACTTAGAGCGAAAGAGAAAGGGTCAAGTGGATCTCTATGGGGGAAATTCCCAAGAGAACTAGACTGAGGAAATCCTCGTCGTAGTCTCTGGGTTTATATAGCATACTACTTATTTATACATGTGTGCACTAGATCTATCAATGTAGGGTCTAGGGCGAGATGGTAATTAAATATGCATGTATCAGAATGTTCTGATGGAATAACATGAGGCATATGCGTGGATCAGAAATGGAAGAGGAAGCATGAGCGGTGATTAAAATAAGAAGAG
Organism: Boletus huronensis; assembly: GCA_038093155.1. Classification (NCBI taxonomy): domain Eukaryota; kingdom Fungi; phylum Basidiomycota; class Agaricomycetes; order Boletales; family Boletaceae; genus Boletus; species Boletus huronensis. The sequence continues at coordinate 10,371 of JBBPRS010000555.1, forward strand.
AAGTCGACGGAGATTACCATGTGACTAATATATCCATATGGGAAAAGATCCAGATCGTAGATCAGATCGGGGAAAGGAAAAGAATCGCCAAGTTGTCTAGACTGTGGCATGAGTCATAGTGGATGATCAGAGATCTCCCTGTAAGTAATCTAATCTGATAAGATAAGATAAAAGCATCCCTCCACTAGATGGATGTTATTCGCTAGGCCTTACCACCGAAGCTGCCTTTTTCTTAGAAAAATAAATAAAAGTAAAATCAGGGAAAATAGATAGACTGTGGAAAAAGTCTGACGTAACCTGTTATGACCATAACAGTCTTATCGGTGGAGTGATAGGTCATCAGGGTGGTCAGGGAGCTCGTAGGAAAGGGGGCGGTAGAAGGGGAAAAGATGGGGGGGTACCAACGAATCATAACATTACCCTGGTACTAGGGTCAAAGCTACACTGTAGACTTTTCTAAGGGGTTGGGGGGGGGAAACTGGGAGGTCCAGGACGCAAGAGCAGGGGGAAGCACCAAGAGGGTAGGGCGATGGGTGGGATGGGTGTCAAGAGGATAGTTGTATGTATGACAGTAGGGGTCCATTTTGCAGGGATAATTTCTGTGGGGGCATTGCAACATGGTACAGCTGGGGGCAAGCTGACCACAGGAGGGGCAACAATAGAGGGGGCAAGACATGCGAGAGTGGTTAGGGTCCTCACAGAGGAAACAGGTATGTGGTTGCTACAATTCGTTGGTTCCTGTTACAGGCTAACATAAGCAAGTGCCATGCACTAGGATTACAGCGTAATCAAGGACAAATTTTCATTTTTTATCGTCCTTATGCTTCACTTTTCTTATCTATCTCTTTC
>JBBPRS010000556.1:0-11214 GCA_038093155.1 Boletus huronensis
TGAATCGTAACACAATCCCTATCTATTGCATTTTGATACCATACTTGTCCTCACCCTCAGCCCTTGCCCTTGACCCTTCATTCCCCCTCTGCCCTGGTGGCAGTGTTACCTTAGTCTATATAAACCCCTGCCCCTCCTCTCCAATTCCCTAGCTTAGTCTTACTCAATTCTTCCTATGACTCCCGCTCCCCATACTAAGCCCCAAGCGTACTTGTTGTACTACACTTGGATTCCTCATACCTCCACTTCTCTCTCTAAGTCTCTGTCCTACTTCCAAGAAGACACTGAATATGACTGTCATTCTTCAACCTTCGTCTTCCACTTTGTCACCCTCATCCTCAGACTTGTTCTTGAGCTAGTATCTGACACTTGTAACTCTCAAGTGTCCTCAAGTCTCTGCACGTCAGTGGATTAGTATATGCATACACTAAAGGAACCTCTTTAGGTGTATAACTCTAGTTCCTTCATCCTCAGCTTTTGTTATTGAGTCTATGCTCATCCCTATCCGGGTTGATCATAACAACATCTTCCATTGCACTGCTCACAAACCTTGACAAGGACAAGGTGAAGGCAGCATTCCAAATAAAGGAAATACACCATCACCCTTGTCCTGATGCTCAGACCACCACTGCAAATGACTCAGCACTCTCCTCATCATCCTCTGGTTGCAAATGTGCTCCTAACACGCCTTGCTCGTTCTGTGACAAGTCTGGCCAATGCCAATGCAAGTGCTATGCCCTGTAACGTGCTAAGAAATACTATAAGTCATCAAAGAGCAAGGAGAAGAAAGAAGAACAGCCCCAGGCTGCCAATACGTCCACAGAGCCCCAGGAGGTAATAGAACATGCAGGAAATGCAAGTCTTCATTCCAGTGACCCCTCTGACCCACTCTACCCCCTGCTGCTTGATGCTGACCACGACTGGAATGCAGACTCGGGGGCCACTTCTCATATGACCCCTCATCATCAGTGGCTGCACAATTACAGCCCCAAGTGTGTTACAGGCTAACATAAACAAGTGCTATGCACTAGGATTACTGAGTAATCAAGGACAACGTTCATTTTTTATCACCCTTATGCTTCACTTTTCTTATCTATCTCTTTCAGACGCTTTTATCTTATTCTTCTTAGAAAAGGGCAGTTAACTCTGTAAGGCCCAGTGCTCATAACTATACAAGGGACGCTATCATTTATCTTTTCCCTTATCTAATCATATCTTACATCTCTGGAGCACTATCACTCCTCTAAGGCTCATATCAATGATCTAGATGATCTTGATCTTTTATCTTATCTAATCTATTTGACTTAGATGTTTTCCTCTTTCTAGATCTTAGATCAGATCTATATGTGTATGTTCCTAAATCAGATCTATGATCTGATCACAAGGCTATGTTCTTTTCCTTCTTTATCACATTACTATGCTTCCATCTCACATATCCTCATGTTCTTAATTAGCTGCCACACCTAGTGTAATAGGCATGTATTTAATCTCCTTCTCACAGCCCTATGGCTATGTCATGCTTCTCTTCCATTCCTGATTCATGCCTCCTCCTCCTATATTTAATTAGCTGCCACAGATCTGAATCTAGTAGATCAGATCTAGCCACATGTATTTAATATATAGTATGAATATATAAACCCAAGGAGCCTAGCACTGGATCCCCAGTCTAGTTCTCTTTGGATATTTCCCTTCATTAAGTCCCACTCAGTTCCCCCTCTTAGCTATCAAGGGCTAGTCCCCTTGCTAGTCCCTAGTCTCAGTTTAGGTGTTGGTTTGGTTTGCCCTAGGCTTAGTCAGCACTTTGGAGCCATTTCAAAGCACATTCCAATCAAGCTTGCAGATAATACAGTCATTTATTTGGCTGGAGTAGAGTTTGTGGTGTTCCACCCAGTCATTGATGAAAAGAGGTGTCAAGTGGTCGAGTTTAGCAATGTCCTGCATGTCCCTCAGCTTCACAACAACCTGCTTGCTGTGCTATATCTTACTTGCAATGCATCTTTTGTTGTACACATCAATGCGACCCACATGAGCTTCTCTCGCCCTCCAGGACCACCTCTGTTTGTCACCAGCATCAATAGCCACAATGCAGCGTTCTTGGATAGGACTACTGAGCCAGTGAGCGAGTATGCGAACCCTGCAACAACTGTCACACTCGATTTGGCACTCTGGCATCGCAGACTCACACATCACAATCACTTTGACATCAAGTCACTCCATGATCACAATCTGGTGACTGGGATGAAACTGGACAGCAAGACATTGCCTGATCCCATCTGTGAGCCATGCCTGGCTGGTAAGATGCATGCCAATCCATTCCCAACCTCGCATTCTCGCACTTCGAAGCCCCTGGAACTTGTCCACTCAGATGTCCATGAAGTACCCTATAAAATGTTCTCTGGATATTGCTACTGGGTCACATTTATCGATGATTACTCGAGATATTGCTTCGTACTACCAATTCAAGCGAAATCTGATGTCTTCAATACTTTCAAACAGTTCAAGGTGTTTGCAGAGAACCAGACAGAGCAATGGATCAAATGTTTGCAAGACAACAAGGGAGGGGAGTACATGAGCAAAGCCATGCTTGAGTTCACTCAGCAGTGTGGTATAGAGCGCCAACACACTGTTCAAGCACGTCCCCAGCAGAATGGAGTCATGGAACACACCAATCAAGTCCTTTCAGAGCGCCTCACAGCCATGTTGAAGGAGTCAGGCCTGGCCATGGTATTTTGGGGCGAAGCACTCTCTGCTCTTGTGCATGTGTGGAACAGATGCCCCACTAGTGCTCTCGACAATGCCACACCTTATGAACTCTGGCATGGATGCAAACCCAACATCTTGCACCTCAGAGTCTAGGGATCAACTGCATATGTCAACATTCAGAAGGACAAATAGCCTGCGCTGTGTCCTCACTACAAGAAATGCATCTTCATTGGCTACCCAAATGGCTACAAGGGTTGGAAGTTTTACAACCCAACCACCAAGTGCACCATCATCTCAGAACAAGCTGATTTTGACAAGCACGCCACACCATCGAATGATCCACTCCCAAAGGAGCTGCCATATGTCGCCCCAGACCTCCCTGCTGATGAGGACAATGAAGGCGACAATTCTGGGATTCTACCTGCTGGGGGGGCAGATGGGGAACAGCAGGCAGCACCCCCATCGCCTATAGCAGCACCTAACACTCCACCTGCAGCTGCTCCACCTGAAATCATCGAACCAGTCAGTCCCATTGGCATAGGTGCAAGACTCCCTTGCAGGAATCACCAGCGACCTCGAGAATGGTGGAAGCTCAGCCTGGCACAACTTGTGAACAACTCTGATGACTCCAATGAAGAAACAGACATGGCTGCCACCTTTAGTGCATCTACTGCACATCCCATATCATTTAAAGAGGCCATGAGATGAGACAATGCAGAGGAATGGCGCCAGGCTGCTCTAAAGGAGCTGGAAGCACAGAAGTTGAATGGGACATGGTTCCTGGTACCCAGACCCAAGAACAGACCAGTTATTGGATCTAGATGGGTGTTTACCAAGAAGTACCATGCTGATGGCTCATTTGAGCGATACAAAGGCCGTGTGGTTGCCCAGGGCTTCTCTCAGTGTCTGTTATGCTTGACCTGGATAGGGGCGAGCGCGAACCTAGATAAACCTAGCACTGGTGGTGATACAGACAATAATCAATCTTGCAAAAGCAGGAGTGTTGTCTAGCATGCTTAGGGATGTCAAGATCGGGATACTGGACTTGAAGATGAGCCTGAATGAGGGCTTGCCAAATGCAAGAGAGGACGAGGTCGAGAGAGTCCAGAACGAAGAGGGATCTACCTGCACAAAGACAGGTGGGACAAGAAGGGTGAAATTTTGGTGGGTCGAGTGACAGAGATGTCACCGGAGGATTTCACAGCATTTACTTGGAAGTAGAACAAGGACTTATGGAAGCGAGAGTGAGGAGTATTGCTTGTATTCCTAGGTAGGTCAAGCTAGGATACAAGGGTACGATGATGAGGTTTATATAGGGGTGCCCGAGCTTTGGCGAAGGGTTAAGGACATGTCATCAGAAGGAAAAGGACACATCATCAGAGATACAGGATGAGTAATGGAAAGGATGCATCATCGTCAAGGGACACATCATCAAGAAGATAACTGGTTAGGGAAAAGGGGTGCTCAGCAAGACTCAATGACTGGGCACTAGAAGTACAGGGTAAGTACGAGCGAGAGCAAGTATGAAGAAGAAGAAGGAAAAAAAAAACAAGGTCCAGTGGGGTTACCAGTAAATTGTAACAGTGTCCAGGATTTGAATACCTGGATATTTTTGCACCCACTGTTCACCTTTCCACTCTCTGAGTTGTGTTAGCCCTTGCAGCGCTCCATGACCTCCATCTCTGGTCTGTCGACATCTCACATGCATATCTCAATGGCAAGATCAATTGCGACATCTATATGGAGCAGCCAGAGGGGTTTGCACAAGGAGATCCCAAGGAACTCATTTGTTTGCTAAAGAAGGTGCTCTATGGCACCAAGCAAGGTGGAAATTGCGGCATCACAAGCTGCACTCCACTCTCTAGTCCTTGGGCTACAAGCAAACCTATTCTGATGCAGCTGTCTACATCTATGCCAAAGATGATGTTCAGATCATGCTGCCTGTGTTTGTTGATGACATGACTTTTGCATCCAAGTCTCTTGATGCAATCAAGCAGGCCATCACTGATCTGGGCAACCACTTCAAGCTGTGCGATCTTGGGCCCACCACAGAGATCCTGGGCATCAAAATTGATCGTAATTGCACCAAATGTTCTCTTATTATCTCCCAGCCCCAGTACTGCCTTGACATACTTGCTTGCTTCAACATGGCCGATTGCAAGCCTGTTGCCACTCCCATGGACCCTGGTCTCTTTCTATCTTGTGAACAGAGCCCCAAGACGACTGAGGACTGCAATTTCATGTGTTCTGTTGACTACAGCGGCACAATAGGCTTTTTGCAGTATTTGTTCTGTGCAAGTTGTCCTGACATTACCTATGCAGTTGGCCAGCTCGCCTCCTTTGCCTCAGATCCTGGTGTAGCCCATTGGAATGCTGTCAAGCACCTATTCTGCTACATCAAAGGCACAGTTGACCTTGGTATCACTGTTAGGACCATGCCCAAACTCCTGAGGTGACTCCAGTATTCTGGAGTTTCAGAGGGATTGAGATGTTGGCTTCACCTTATGTGGTGCGCCCTTGCTGATTTACATGTCTCAGATTTCGGAGCATAAGGGTGGACTTGGATTTGGGAGAGGTTTTTGGAGTTAGGTATCAAAGTCGATATTCAAGCTAAGGTATACATGAGGAGTTCAGAGGTTTATATACTACGGAGCTACAAGGGATTAGTAACAGAAATGTAAGAGCTTGGTAAAAAGCTTTACTAGAGTGTACATAAAGCTGGAGCTATGCTTGCACGGTTTGGAGGAGATCAAGAAGCGAGACTAATACTAATGTAGTTATAGTAATATGGACATGGAGTCGGAGTCAGAGGACAAAGTCCAGAGAGAAAGAGAGATGTCCTAGGTGAGAACACATCGGAGAATGAGACAGAGGGGTGCCCGGAGGCCAGAGGTGTACTACAATGTATGGTATATGACAATCACCTACTCTCCTGATCCTTCAACTTCCAAGCTTTTCATAGTCTATTCTGATGCTAGCCATGGTGGTTACAAAGACTCTGGTTGTTCTACTGGTGCATTTATCATCAAAGTGGGCACTGGTATGGTTTCCTGAATGTCCAAGTGCCAGCCTATTGTCGCTTTGTCCACCACGGAAGCAGAGTACATTGCTGCATGTGAGGCAGGCAAAGAGATTGTCTGGATGTGCCAACTCCTCAAAGAACTTGGTTTCAAGCTAACTAGCCCATCTACATTGTACATGGACAATCAGTCTGTGATCCAGGTTGCCAAACACCCAGAACACCATGGTAGTATGAAGCAGTTGAATTTGCACTGGTTTTGGCTCAGAGATATTGTGGATAAAGGTGACATTAAGCCTTCTTTCATCCCCACTGCTAATATGCCTGCTGATCTCCTCACCAAAGCATTGGCTCAAGTGAAGGTGCAGCATTTCTGCCTGATGCTGGGTCTTGCACCAGCTGGGGGGAGTTAGACTTGTGCAATCAGGGGGGAGTGTTAGATTCTGTGATTGTGCACCCTTGTGCAGTTATTCTTACTTAGTTTGTTGTGCCACAATGTGGTGCACTGTTGTTGTTTATTTGTTTATTTTTCACTCCTACAGTAGTTGGAGTCCACTGGCTTCGCTTTCCTCAGTTTCTGACAGTGGACTCCATGTATCTTACACTTTACATTACTTCAAATATAGTTTCTGACAGTGGACTCCAGCTGTGATACTATCCAGCTGTTCAACACCTGCTTGTGTCTGATTTCATGTTGAGTCAGAAGTTGCAAGCCCTGAACAAGCTTGCAAAGGTTCTTCCAATAATGATAAGGTAATACCACATAAAGTAGGGAGGGGGCAAGACCGAAGAAGTACACAACAAATTCTGAAGTCTTGTAGTCTGTATTAATTTTCTCATCAATATTTCAAGGCTTTGCATCCAATGAGCCTGGAATATAGTGACAGGCTTCCTCAACAGTGCGACCATAAGCTTGCTAAACCTGCTCATCTCAAAAAACAGGCCAATCTCATGTTGAGATGTCATCAGTGTCCATACAGGCTATGCTGCCTCACCAGAGTGCAAGCATCAGTTCAATAAGGAGTGCCTTCAGATGCATTGGATCAGGTGTCATACAAAATGAGACACCAAGTAAGTGAGCAGGATCAAGTCCAAGGATAAGTGGTGCCTTCGAAATCCCTGTTTCTATGTGGTGTAACTCGAATTGATACTGGTTTGGAGCTGACATGAGGTGAAATAAATTCTGTGAATATTCAAGGCTACCAGGACAGGGAATTTCAAATGAGGATATGTCTGCATGGCTGCTGTTTTCATGTGTGTTGTAAGTGAAATCGCCAAAGAGCTAACTGGCTCGAGGCAAACCTACAACCAAACAAAAGGGAGAGGGAACAAAGAAGGTCAAGTGGATCTCTATGGGGGAAATTCCCAAGAGAACTAGACTGAGGAAATCCTCATCGTAGTCTCTGGGTTTATATAGCATACTACATATTTGTACATGTGTGCACTAGATCTACCGATGTAGGATCTAGGGCGACAGAGATTAAATATGCATGTATCAGAATGTTCTGATGGAATAACATGAGGCATATGCATGGATCAAGAATGGAAGAAGAAGCATAAGCGGTAATTAAATAAGAAGAGAAGTCGACAGAGATTACCGTGCGACCAATAAGACCATAAGGGGATAGATCTAGATCGTAGATCGGATTGGGGAAAGGAAAAGAATCACCAAGTCATCTAGATTGTGGCATGAGTCGTAGCGGATGATCGGAGATCTCTGTGTGAGTAATCTAATCTGATAAGATAAGATAAAAGCGTTCCTCCACTGAGTGGATGTTATTTGCTAGGCCTTACCGCTGAAGCTGCCTGTTTCTTAGAAGAATAAAATAAAGTAAAATCAGGAAAAATAGATAGACATGTGGGAAAGTCTGATGTAACCTGTTACGACTGTAACAGTAAGGGTGTAAGAGGGTAGGATAATATTGGGAGTGGGAGTCTTTTTGCCATCCTCTGATGCCACAGTATAGTAGACATCCATTTTTTCCACAATATCCAACAAGGCCATTCCAATGGACTAGATCTGGTCCATCACCTGTCATGAAGAGCAAATAAATATTAGAGTGGAAAGTCTCATTGTGAGCTCCATCACAAATCTGCAGGCCTTCCTTTGGTAGCGCTGAGAGGTGGTGCAAACTGACAACCATAAACAAATTAATGTTCCTGGGTTTGTTCAGCCCTGGGATAAAACTGCCTAGGAGAACATGTATCTTGCGATATTGCTTGTCTGGAGAGAGATTGAACACCACCCAAATATACAGCCAACAGTCAGATTCTTTGTCTTGGTATAGTTGAGCACCATCAAGGGAAGCCAGGAGAACAATATTGTGTTCTTTGATATTGCCTGCAAGAGAAGCGCCAAGGTAATACCATCCTGCTCTGATGTCATCAATGACTGGACTTTGTTGTATGCATTCATATTCATCGAGAATCTTTTGAGTTTGCTTATAGAGATGGGTCATGGCATGAGCACTTTCAGGGTCACAATGGAGAGCTTGGAGCTGTGATCCTAGGAACAGTGTAGTGAATATCTTTAATGGAATGTTTACTTGACCATGGCTCACTTCAAGTTTAGCTTCATTCCACTGAAATGTGTCACAAATTGGGCAGTGCATTAAGTTCTTGAATGGTCCCATAAATTCAACACACAAGTTTGAACACATGTGGTGTTCAATTGCTTCAATTCCAGTATATGTGGCAATAAGGTCTTCAACTGTGCCAAAATGGAGACAATTCTCAACTACTGGTGTGTCTGGAAAGTTGTGCTGCATGGATTGATGACACCCTCATAAGTGTTTTGAGATGTGTGCTTGAGTGCAAGATATACCAAGATGCTGTGTTGCACACCAGAGCTATTAATTTCAATGGGAGCCTCAGGAGGATTTCGCAGCCTTGTAAGCATTGCAGTTGTCATTTTTGCCATAGGATCTTCAAATGCTGCATTCCTAATAGCAACAATGAAGGCCATCATTTGCTGAAGCTTCGGAAGGACACTGACCTGAGAAAGCTCTTCCAGATCAATATTGGGGGGGCGTCTTTGATCATAAACAATGTGATGAGCATGGGGTTCATTTGGATCAGCTGGAGGAGTGGAAGAGCATTCAGGTGGCTGCTGAGCACCTTCATCCAAGTCCTGCATGATCAATTCTTCTTCTATCACCTCCAAAGATTTGTCTCGTGGCAGGGAGGGGGGAGACTGTTTGGAAACATTATCTGGTGAGTAGAACCACTCAGGAGACTCAGAGTGAGAGAAATGTGGTGGTGACATTTCTTGATCTCGCTCACCTTCTTCAAGGTGCTGTGTATAGTTTTTGACATGTTTCAATGAAGATATTGGCATAACTTACACTCAGAGCAGGATTTACATTATTCTGAGCACATTTCCACTTGCCTGCATGTTTCTGAGAATTCAGATCCTCTCTTGCTCACTTGGTCAATATTTGTAAGGTTGCAATATGTCAAGCACTTGGACAGATCCCTCTACTTGGGCCAGCTTCATCACTAACAAATTGGTCTCATTTGTTGGACTCGAATGAGCTTCTGTTTGAAAGTAGCATAGATGCAGCCTCTATGGACAATGCTTTGATAGCCTCAATGAGGTGGTGTTTATCCCCATCTGCCTCAGCCAAGTGGCGATAGATTATTGCCTCTGAAAGTGAAATGTCCAAAGAGCTATCTTTGCTCAAGGCAAACACACAACCAAACAAAGACTTAAAAGAGAAGAGTGGAGTGGATTTTAATGGGGGAAATACCCAAGAGAACTAGACTGAGGGATTCCTCATTGTAGCCTCTGGGTCTTATATATCATACTACATATGTGTACATGTGTACGCTAGATCTAACAATGTAGGGTCTAGGGTAACAGAGATTAAATAGGCTGTGCGAGGATGGAAGCATAACATGTGCATAATGCATGGTGATGTGGAATGAAAGAAAAGCATAGCAGAGATTAATAATAGAAGAGAAGTCAACAGAAATTACTGTGTGACTGAATATATCCATATGAGGAAAGATCCAGATTGTAGATTGGATTGGGGAAAGAAAAGAATCACAAGTTGTCTAGACTGTGATGTGAGTCGTAGCAGATGATCTGGAGATCTCTGTTGGAGTAAAGTAATCTGATAAGATAAGATAAAGGCATCTTTCCATACAGAATTAGTGATTCACTAGGCCTTACTGCCAAAGTTGCCTTATTCTTAGAATAATAAATAAAAGTAAAATTGAGAAAAATAGATAGAATTGTGGAAAAGGTGATGTAACCTGTTATGACTGTAACATAAAAGGAGGCGAGGTTGTTCTTTACAGTACCAGTGACAAACACATACTAACTGTCCATTGACAGTATGGCTATGGCTAAATGAGTTGGATGTGTTACAGGCTAACATAAGCAAGTGCCATGCACTAGGATTACAGCGTAATCAAGGACAAATTTTCATTTTTTTATCGTCCTTATGCTTCACTTTTACTTTTCTTATCTATCTCTTTCAGACACTTTTATCTTATTCTTCTTAGAAAAGGGCAGTTAACTCTGTAAGGCCCAGTGCTTATCACCATATAAGGGACGCTATGTTACAGTCATAACAGGTTACGTCAGACTTTCCCACATGTCTATCTATTTTTCCTGATTTTACCTTTATTTATTCTTCTAATAAAAAGGTAGCTTTGGCAGTAAGGCCTAGCAAATAACATCCACTCAGTGGAGGGACGCTTTTATCTTATCTTATCAGATTAGATTACTCCCATGGAGATCTCCGATCATCTGCTACAGCTCATGCCACAGTTTAGATGACTTGGCGATTCTTTTCTTTTCCCTGATCCGATCTATGATCAGGATCTATCCCCATATGGCTACATTGGTCACACGGTAAGCTCCATTGACTTCTCTTCTATTTTAATTACCACTTATGCTTCTTCTTCCATTCTTGATCCATGCATATGCCTCATGTCATTCCATCAGAACATTCTGATACATGTGTATTTAATCTCCGTCACCCTAGACCCTACATCGGTAGATCAAGTGTATACATGTACAAATAAGTAGTATGCTATATAAGCCCAGAGACTACGACGAGGATTTCCTCAGTCTAGTTCTCTTGGGAATTTCCCCCATAGAGATCCACTCGACCCTCTCGCTCCTCTTTCGTTTGGTTGTAGGTTTGCCTTGAGCAGTTCGCTCTTTGGCCATTTCACACTATCAATTATCTTTTCCCTTATCTAATCATACCTTAGACCCATGGAGCGCTATCAACTCCACTATGGCTCATATCAATGATCTAGATGATCTTGATCTTTTATCTCTTTATCTTATCTAATCTTTTGGACTTAGACATTTTCCTTTCTATAGATCTTAGATCAGATCTTTATGCTCTCTGTTCCTAGATCAGATCTGTGATTTGATCACTAAAGCTATGTTCTTTCTTCTTGTTCACATTACTATGCTTCCTTTTCACATCACCTTATGTTTTACTCATGTTTCTCATATCCTGCCACACCTT
>JBBPRS010000557.1:0-11097 GCA_038093155.1 Boletus huronensis
GAATGCTGCACCTTTTTGGCCATCGTCATCAGGGCCAGTATATAGGACTGCTCCGATGACCTCAATATCTTCCATATTGCTATAGGCTGCTGCCTGTTGCCAATCATGTCAGATTAGTTGCCCACGTACGTACAATACATAGATCATTACTTACAAGTGCAGAGAATTGCTTGCCTGCATTCTTAACATGCTGGCCAGATGTTTCCTGCACAAACTCTTCATCCATCCTTATCTCGAGAGATTTGCGCAGCACCGCCTGTTCTTCTTCATCAGCTGGATCCCATACGTCCATTTTCCACTCCTTGTATGACTCAGAGACATGTCTTCCCCAGGCATCATGGGTTTCTAGCATAATGTTTTGAGACACAACCCAAACAAGGCTCAATATACATACCTTCCTTTGTCTTCGGCTTGTTCTTTGCCAGCCAAGCTCGATACATATTGCTTAAGCTCGGACCACGTGCTTTTTGAGTAATAATACCTGCTTCCAAGAGGACACTTCTCGTTGACTTTTGCAACTCTTTTGCTAATGTTTCCACCTGTCCGATAACCTCCAAGCCTAATTCACGACACCGACTACATTCTTGTTCCATCATTGAACCTTGCTTTTTGGCCCAGATGTCCCGATAAAGTTGATCTTTGTTCTCTTCTTCCTCCTCGGCAACTTGAGACTCTTCTTCATCTCCAATAGATTCGTTATTGTTTTCTTCATTTGCCCCCTCATCCTCATCCTCCACCTCCTTGGCATCACCAGCGGGGAAATACTCTCCATCATCATCCATCGCCTGCCATTTTTGCTTCTCGAAGACACAGTCAGGAGCCTCATCCATTGAGTCCTAGCACCATTGTTAGGAGCAGCTCACAATGTAAGATATGAATCATACCTCGGGCAAGTCAAGTCCTTTCTTAGGAGATGGTTCGGGGGGTGGGGACAACGGAGGAAGGGGTGAATCAGCTAAGGATGCCCCTGGCTTGCGGGGTGTGCATAACAATAGAACCCTTGGGCCGTTGACTACTTGATCCACATCCTTACATTAATAGATTAGTTCAATCAACTAACCATAGAATGTAAGACTTACCTCCGTCATCAGATTGGTAGAGGGAACCAGCTCCGGTCGGGCCTGGTGATCATTGAAGTCCTTTGCAGCCTGTGCGACATGCGTGTTCCCCTCCTCAGTAATTTCACCTGCTTCCTTGGGCAACAATTGATCCTCTTCCATATTTGCAGTAGATGTTTACATAGATAATGTAGCGATCGGTGGGACTTGATTATTCTAGGCGATCACTTAAAACTCAACCCCCCTAGATAGGGTCATGACTTACGACTGTTGTAGGTTCACGCACAGAGGACTGGAGCGCTTTCTCCGCCATTGCTGCATCAGTATCCGGGGACACAAAGCGACCGTCTCCTTGAAGTGGATCTGCCATAACTGGAGCCTTCTCTTGCTGTCTGGAGGTCTTTACAAGTGTTGTATTAAATAGGGCATGCGTGTCAACAATATTAACATCTGTACCTTCCTAACCTTGAGCTTTTTTGCCCCTCGAGGAGGGCCTACCTTCATTGGTGGTGCCGCATGATCTCCGTGATCTGCCCTCACCATGAGCATGCAGGGTCCAAAGATGTGCAGATTATGGGCATACTCTGAGTAGGGCGAGAGGATGCAGGATCAGCCGCTTCTTGCTCAATTTCCCGTGCCTTGGCTGCCTTGTGAGTCAGGAGTACCATTGGGACCTGCCTGATTGCGAAATGGAGTGATGTCTAAATCAAAAAAAAATCGCCGGAAAGGGACCAGTGGAGCGCAGGGGCACAATGACATTGCTGTCATTCTGATCATCCACAAATGAATCACTTCATTGCGGATGAGTCACTTCCAATTGACTTGTGTCAACTTGAAGTAAACCCTACCTTGAACATGCATTCAAATTGGCAACCCTAGCAGTCAGATTAGGAGGGAAAAATACCTTGATAGAGAGTAGATGAACGCAGGTGCACTGCAAAAGTAAACGTGAGTGAATAGGCAACACCTTCACTGGCTCCGCACCTAGATTACAATGGTGGCACTGTCTGAGAGTGGTGGGAATGTTGAGGGGGCCTTGGCTCACCAGACACGAGAACTGATGAAGAATGGGCAAGGCGAATGGAAGGAGACCACGCATGGCGTTAAAAGCAGGGAGAGTCGACCGTTGGATCTGCTAAATGTTTCAGTAGACAGTTCTGCAAATAATGGAGTTGGGCTACTCACCTGACAAGGCAATAATACTACAGTCAAGGAGTCAGATGTTCTACAAAGTGATGAGGGAGAAAAATACCTAGTCAGTGAGTGAGGTGGATGGAACATGCGTGTTGGTTCTGCAAGTGTTCAGTGACAAAGAATGATGTGGTGGCCACTTACCATGCTGGAACTTCAGAAAAAAAACTCTGGGAGGTGGTTGGCTGTGCAGCTGTGCCTAGGAAGCGGTCCAACAATGAAGCATTTCATTGATGGGAACTTCAGATGATGCATGTCATCTGAAACTATCTGTTACAACTTGTCAATAACCCCACTGGACACTTATCTCTTTTTCTCTTTCCTTTGTACTCGTCTTCACTTATGCTTATCTTGTACTTTAGTGTTCGGTCATTGAGCCTCACCAAATACCCTTCTTTTCCAATCTAGTCACTTTGTTCCTGATGACGCATCCCTTGACGATGACGTGTCCTTTTTCTTACTCATCCTGTACCATTGATGACACGTCCTTTCCTTCTCAATGACACATCCTTTACCCTTCGCCCAGGCTCAGGCATCCTATATAAACCGCATTGTTGTATACTTGTACCCTAGCTTGACCTACCTAGGAATACAAGCCTATCTCCTCATTCTCGCCTCCTGAAGTCTTTGTTCTACTTCTGAGTGAATACTGTGAGAGTACTCCAGTGACATCCCCATCACTTGACCCACTGGAAGACTCACTCTTCTCGCCCCTTCTGTCTTTGTGCAGGAGGATCTCTAGCCACCCTGGACTCCCTTGACCTCATTCTCACTTGTGTTCGACAAGCCCTTATCCAGGCTCATCTCCAAGTGCAGTATCCAGATCTCGACATCCCTAAGCATGCTCGACAACACTCTTGCTTTTGCAAGATCGACTATTGTCCCTATCACCACCAGTACTAGGTTTATCTAGGTTGAGCTCGCCCCTATCTGGGTCAAGCATAACAAAAGGTCAAGCTCTTCTAAAGAGGTTACTATCATTGTAAACCTCCAACATATCTTCTCGACCCCCCCCCTTGAATCCTCACTTGTGGGGAACTTGCCATCAATGAGACGACTCAGAAACCCCCTCTGAACATCCTACCTCCAACAGAGAGGAAGAAAACCCTGAACCAGACCCCGACTTTATCCTCCCCTCCCAGGAAAAACAAGACGACGACCTTGCGCTATCTCATCAATTCTCTGCCTCACTAAACCTTTCCTGACCACCTACCCCGCTATCTCCCACACCCCACACCTCAGTTCCCCTATTTTCCATTCCCGGAGGAAACATTGCCTACACCCCTCTTCCACCACCTCCCCAACCAACCATGTCCTCAACCAAACCAACAGAACTACGCATTGGAATCCCAAAAGGATATGACAGCTCCCTCGATACTTCCGAATGATGGCTGAACGCAGTGATATTTTACCTCCATGTAAACAACAAAACCTATGACACAGACGCTAAGAAGATCACTTTCACCCTATCTTATCTGACCAAAGGATCTGCAGTCACTTGGGCAGCCACCTTTCGACAGAAATGTGTCGCATCGGGATCTCTTGTCAACCTCAGAACCTTCATCGACTTCGTCACTAAATTTGAGATGTCCTTTAAACAAAGGGGCACCACTGGGATAGCCGTCACCTGGCTGTCCACGAAGCGAATGACTTACTCAAAGAAGGACCAGGATTACTCCCTTACCTTGACTGAATACATCTCTGAATTTCAAAACCATGCTTTCATTGCTGCGATCACCAACCAAAATGTCCTCATAGGATACTCTCCTCTGGCATTCCTGCCAATCTTATGAGGAGAATCATGTCCATGGACACCGTCCCTTCCACCATTGAAAAGTGGTACGAAAAGGCTATCCACTTCCAAACCCAACAACAATGAGCCAATGAGATCGCCCGTCGCTCCCAAAGACCCACTACCTCCTATCACCCCTTCACCCCTACCAAACCAGCCAAAGATCCGGATGTGATGGACATCGATGTGGTAAAAATCTCAAAGCTCACCCTGGAAGAACAAAAGAAATGTTTCAACCTCGGGTTATGCTTCCACTGCAGGAAACCAGGCCACTCTGCCACCACTTGTTCCACCTTCAAAGGATCCTCCACCCCAGCAAAGAAAGTCAAACAAGTGACTACAAAGGAGGAATCCCCACCTCTTGTTGACTTAGATAGCGAAGACGAAGAGGCGGCAGTCAATAGAGTGACCCTCCTCTCGGATTTTTAACCAGAGATGTTTCTTCGACACAAGCTTCCCCTATCCTTAGTTGTGCCCCTGTAACTGTACAAGCCCCCTCATCCTCTATGCAAATCCCAATCCAACTTGTTGTACCCACACACACTATGAAAGTCATCGACTCTCTCACCCTAGTCGATAGTGGAGCAGATGTCTGCTGCATCGACTACAACTTCACCAAGAAACATAAGCTTCCCCTTTCCCACCTTGACAAACCCCTCCAAGCCCGGAATGCTGACAATTCCTTCAATAAAAATGGTGATATCAAATACTCCTGTACCCTCTTCATCAGCATCCAAGGAATCACCCAAAAGGTTACCTTCCATGTCATGGCTTGTGGACAAAACAATGCCATTCTTGGACTATCTTGGCTATGAAAAGTGAACCCCACCATCAACTGGAAAACCAAAACCCTATCCATAGACGAGTCGACAGACCAATCTGCCTCCTTGTATTCCACCCAGTTGAGGACCTTAAACGACACAACGCATTCTTCGAGAAGTGGAAACCTACCCTCCGCCCCACTCCTCCTAAACCACCAAAGCATGTCATGGTTAATTCCGTCGACGATATCCACCTCCATCATTACCTAAACTGAGAAACCGAATTCCAGTACCTCAGGAGGGCATATGATAACCGAACCATGCACAGGATCATCCGTTTTGGATCCCACTTCATCCCCAAAGGGTCCCCCGTTATAGCTAAACTCACTATGGCAACCGAACTTGCCATCACCGCCGAATTGGCAAAACCAAAGACTACCCTATCCCCAGAATACAAGAAATTCAAAGAAGTCTTCTCGAAAGAAGCGACGGACCATGTTCCCCCCTCTCAACCATATGATCACGAAATCAACCTAGATGAGGGATTCACCCCCAAGATAGGAAAAGTCTATCCCCTCTTCCCCGATGAACAAAAAGCCACTGAAGAGTTCCTCAATGAAAACCTCCATACCGGAAAAATCAGACCATCCAAATCCCCCCAGGCATCCCCATTCTTCTTTGTCAAAAAGAAGGATGGAAAGCTACACCCTTGCCAGGACTACAGATACCTAAACGAACATACTGTTCGCGACACTTACCCCCTTCCCCTCATCTCCGACCTTGTCAATAAACTCCAAGGAGCTGAAGTCTTTACCAAATTCAATGTACGATAGGGATATAACAACATCAGGATCAAAGACAGACACTAATGGAAAGGCGCCTTTGTTACCCACAAAGGACTCTTTGAACCAACAGTAATGTTCTTTGGACTGACTAACTCACCCGCTACCTTCCAACGTTTCATGAACGATTCCTTCCGGGATATGATTGCAGAAGGATGGCTCATCATGTACATGGACGACCTCCTCATTTTCTCCCCAGATGACACCACCCACACTGAACAAACCAAACAGGTCCTCCAAAGGATGGCTGAACTTGATCTCCATCTAAAGCTAGAGAAATGCGACTTTGCCATCCGGGAAGTCGAGTACCTGGGTATGATTGTGAAACTGGGACAGCTGGTGATGGACCCTGTCAAATTGGAAGGCATCGCTTCTTGGCCCACCCCAGCAAAAGTCAAAGACATGCGATCATTCCTAGGCTTCACAAATTTCTACCAACGGTTTATCAACGACTATTCCACAATTGCTCGCCCTCTCATAGATCTTACCAAAAAGAACCTAGCCTGGAATTGGTCTCTTGATTGCCAAAAATCCTTCGACCACCTCAAAGAACTCTTCCTTTCCAAACCGATCCTACACCTCCTGAAGCTTACCTCCCCCTTCGCCATCACCACCGATGCTTCCAAGTACACATCTGGGGGAATCCTCCTCCAAACTGACTCAAACAGTGATTGGCATCCTTGCTCTTACCTCTCCCAATCGTTCTCCTCTGCAGAACGAAATTACAACATCTACGATAGGGAACTCCTTGCCGTCATTCGTGCACTAAAAACATGGCAACATTACCTACACGGATCCCCCTTCCCTGTCCAGGTCTTCACCGACCACAAGAATCTCACCTTCTTCCGCAAACCCCAAACCCTGAATCGCCGCCAAGCACGATGGATGCTCGACCTTGCCGACTTCGACCTCAAGATAACCCATGTCCCTGGATCCCACCTTGCCAGCCCCAACGCTCTGTCCCATCACCCTGACCTCCTTCCCACCTCCAATGTCGACAATGAGGGTGTTACCCTCCTTCCCCCTTGTTACAGTCGTAACAGGTTACGTCAGACTTTTCCCACAGTCTATTTATTTTTCCTGATTTTACCTCCATTCATGCTTCTAAGAAAAAGGCAGCTTTGGCAGTAAGGCCTATGAATCACAACTCTAATACTAGAGGACAATTTATCTTATCTTATCAGATTAGATTACTCACACGGAGATCTCCAATCATCCACTATGACTCATGCCACAGTCTAGACGACTTGGTGATTCTTTTCCTTTCCCCGATCCGATCTACAATCTGGATCTATCCCCATGTGGTTATATTTGTCGCACAGTAATCTCCGTCGACTTCTCTTCTATTTTAATTACCACTTATGCTTCTTCTTCCATTCTGCCACACCATGCCTATGCCTCATGTTGTTCCATCAGAATCATCTGATACATGCATATTTAATTACTGTCTTACCCTAGATCCTATATCAGTAGATCTAGTGCACACATGTACAAATATGTAGTTTGCTATATAAACCCAGAGACTATGACGAGGATTTCCTCAGTCTAGTTCTCTTAGGAATTTCCCCCATAGAGATCCACTTGACCTCTTCTCTTTTGCCTTAAGTCTTTGTTTGGTTGTAGGTTTGCCTTGAGCATAGTTCACTCTTTGGTCATTTCACTAGAACTAGACTATCTTTTTTTCTCAACCCTTACCTACCACCCCACCAGAATGCAAAGTGCGTATCCAGCGAAGAACCAGTAGAAAAGTCACAAGCGCTCACAGTCAAGGTGCTAGTGCCTATTTGTTTTCACAGGACACTCTATTCTTTCCCAGCACCAGACCGTGCTCCGGGACAAGACAGCCTTTGTCACCCTTTCATGGCAAGTAATGGGCTGGCAGGTGCCCTCCCCACTTCCGAAAGACTTAGGCCCGAACAGGAGCAAGCGACCATAGAGAGACGGAGCCTAGTGTGTGAAGAACCCACCCTAGACCCTTTCGAGCATTTCACCAATGCTCTCAGTGAGCTGCTCTCACCAGAGCACTTCAATTTGCTAAGGGATTCAGACGGCAACTTTCTATACCCGAAGAACACATATCAGATTCTCGCCCTAGCTTACAGATCGGGTTACCAAGGCCCATTACGCCCCGAGTTACCAGAACTCGACCAACAGTCGGCAATCACCATCGGCTCATCGGAAGTTGATCCAAATGACAACTTTGGTGTAGAGCCGGACTATTTGTCCCAAGTACCAATCCCCTCACATCTTCTCCCACCCCGCCCAATTACTCCAGACCTCGAAGAGACTGGGGCCAGAATCTTTACAGGAGGATTAGGCCGAAGCTCTCGACCATAGTGGTAAAGAGAGAGAGAGAGAGGAATCCCCGGAGTTAATAGAAGCTCTACCAAAAAAGAAGGCGAAGGTCATAAAGAGAACCATTCGCAGATTAAGGGGCGGAGAGCCTTTATCAGACAACACTTACACAAGCAAATCTCTCAGGCCCAAAATCTCCCTATGATTACCGAAGACATTTAGATAGAATACAATGACATCACTTCCCACCTCCCAGGCTGTGGCTGTGACCAAAGCAGGACTCAGAGACAACTCCTGGGCTAACTTAACCAGCGAGTTACGACTTTACATGGAGAATCAGGAGAACCGGCTCGAGATGACCTGGTTACTCAATATCAATCTACAAAACCAAATTGCGCAGCTCAATGCTCAGCTCGCTGCAATCCCCACCGCTGTCCCAACAGCATCCTCTTCACGAGCCTCGACAAGCTCAGAACCAAAACTGTCCAAGATATTTGCCGACCCTGGTACCTATGACGGCACTAAGGGAAAGAAATTCAAGGAATGGTGCGCACATATCTGTGCCTGGCGCGATGTGAACGTGACCGCCCTCGCAGGACAAAACAGCATCCAGGCCATACTCTCGAGAATGACCAGAGGAGAAGCAGCCGTGTTTGCACGCGCTATTCTCAATAAAGTGATTGAAGGTGAATACCACTCAATGTGGTCTGACTTCGCCAAAACAGTCAAAAGTCACTTCCAGAGTACCACAAAAAAGGACTGGAACCAGAAGGCGCTATGCTCCCTTAAGCAAGGAGATCAGACCATGGATATGTTCATTATGAAATTCATGACGTATCAGACGCTCGCTGGCTATGAAGATGACCGGGTAATCAAGCTCCTTGAACAGAATACGGATAGAAGCATCATCGAGCTTCTTATCATGCAAAACAGTCGATATGAAGACCTTGATAAATTTATCGCGGACCTGAAAAAGGCAGGATCGCATAAACAACTATTGAAGTACATCGGCAAAGGCACAGCTGATTGGGTCGCTTGCTGCTGCGATCCCGACACCATCGACGTTAATGTCACAAGAAGCGGCCCCAATAAAGGAAAGAAGGCAGATGTGACTTGTCACAACTGCCACAAATCCGGACACTTCACCAAGGACTGCAAGAAGCTGAAGAAGTCTTGTGGCAAATGCAAATTCCTCGGCGGAGGTCATCGCTCCTCATGCTCAAAGCACGTTCTCCGACAGGCCCGGGCAGCCGAAGTCTCGGACACCGAAGAGGAGAAGCCCAAAGACAAAAAGGAATTTAAGGGCAAAGGCAAAGAGCGTGGCTGGGCCAATGCCATCAAGGGTATGAATCTTGACGAGGCTAGAGCCTGGTTCGCAGATTACGAAGCAATCGCTTCAAAAAATTGAGTAGTCCAAAGCGCATATCTGGGTGTGCCGTGGACAATAACAGATACACTTCCCTTCCTGTAGAAGAAGTTTTACAGGAAGACAATTCTATTCCCAATAGGCAGTCGCCTCAAAGTGATGGCAGGAGTAAACCTGTATTAAATCCCACTTTATTACCCCCTTCCCCTCAATTCCCAGACGATGTCTTCGTGAGAAACATCAAAGTAGAAAAAGAAGTCCTAATGGAGATAGGCATAAAACCGCGAAACTCCAAAAGGAAATATATTCGCACAAAGGCCCTGCTAGACTCAGGCGCCAACGTAATATTCATTGACAAATTGTGGGCACTTGCCAATGATATTCCCCTTATGGCCCTCAGGCGGCCTATTCCCATATATAACGTAGACGGATCAAAGAATTCTGCTGGTTCTATTACCCACAGTGCGGAGTTGATATTAGAGTTTGATGGACACCGCAAACAAGTTTCGGCGGAAGTCACAGACCTGGGAAAGAACACATTCATTCTAGGGTATTCATGGCTCAAGCGCCACAACCCGGAGATTGACTGGACACGAGGCACGGTCAAGATGACACGATGCCCTTCCCACTGTCAAGCACTGCAGGATAAATCCTTCTTCGTCCAGAGGATCAAAAAGGAAGAACTAGATATCCAATATGAAGTCTATGCCACTATCCGCACTCTAGAAGCACAATTTTCCGAAAAGCCCAAAGAGAAAACCATGCAGGAACTAGTTCCCTTTGTCTATTATAAATATTTAGAAGTCTTCCAAAAGAAGCAATCAGAGCGGATGCCGAAACGAAAAGTGTGGGACCACGCCATAGATATGAAAGAAGATTACATACCCAAAAAGGGACGTATCATCCCTTTGTCGCCTACCAAGCAAGATGAAGTCACAGCATTCATTGACAACCAGCTCACTAAAGGCTACATTCGGCCTTCGAAATCCCCTCAAACATCCCCTGTGTTCTTCATCCCCAAAAAGGATGGTAAGAAGCATATGGTACAGGATTACTGATACCTCAACGAGCACATGGTCAAAAACAATTATCTGCTCCCTCTTATTTCCCAGCTTGTGGACAAGCCGAAAGGTGCAAAACTATTTACGAAGATGGACCTTAGATGGGGATACAATAATGTATGCATCAATGAAGGCAATGAATGTAAAGCCGCATTCACATGCTTCTGAGGATCATACGAACCCCTGGTTATGTACTTCGGATTATGCAACTCTCCCGCAACCTTCCAAGCGATGGTCAACGACATCTTTTCAGATATGGACTCTGTTGTTGTTGTTTACATCGATGACATCTTGGTATTTATCAAAACAGATGATGAGAAAGAACATCAGAAGATCGTTCTAGAAGTTCTCAAATGTCTCCAGGAGAACGATTTATTTATAAAACCCGAAAAATAAATAGACTGTGGGAAAAGTCTGACGTAACCTGTTACGACCATAACACCCCTTCCCTCTTCATCAACCTTATCGATGTTGAACTGGCCTCCCGCATATCCACAGCTACTTCCTCTGACCCAGTCACCCTCCAAGCCCTCCAAGGCCTCAACACTACCACCCCCGCCTTTCTCCGTCCATTCTCCTCTGTTGCCATGACCACGAGTCTGCTTGTTACAGGCTAACATAAGCAAGTGCCATGCACTAGGATTACAGCATAATCAAGGACAATTTTCATTTTTTTATCATCCTTATGCTTCACTTTTCTTATCTATTCCTTTCAGACACTTTTATCTTAT
>JBBPRS010000558.1:0-11075 GCA_038093155.1 Boletus huronensis
GCCAAGATGACTCATTATGACTCATGCTGTGCAGTGGCTGTGCAGTACATGGTTACAACATTATTTTCGCTTGCTAGCACTTAGCTATGTACATAATAATTTAAAGAGATATTCAGCTATGTACTATTCTGTAGTAACAAGCCTATGGTTTTGGGAAATTGTTAATTTCTCCTCAACCTTTGGGTGACATAATACAGTAAAATAGGGAATGATGGGTCATACTAAGGGTCATATAGCTCTAGGTTTTCTAAATATTCCAACCATAGGAAGTGGTGGAATTTATTCCCCTCGGGTGGTAGCTTCTAACTTTGCATGCAACTTGTTTGATGCAGGTCACCATGCCACCACCCATGTCAAGTACCTTGAAATCCCTGCACAACAACTTCAGATGCCAAGAGCAAGGTCTAGCAATGCCCCCACCTGGCCCACCCTCATCTCCTAGCTTCCCTGACAATTTGGTCATGCCCAACAACAATCATGCTGTCCTACCACCACAACAACAATAAAGATTGTTACACTTGACCCAGATAGGGGCAAGTGCAGACCTAGGTTGGTCTAGTACTGGTGATGGTATGGGCAATAGTGGATCTTGCAAAAGCAAGAGTGTTGTCTAGCATGCTTAGGAATGTTGAGTTTGGGATATTGGACTTGAAGACAAGCTTGGATTAGAGCTTGTCAAACACAAGCAAGGACAAGGTTCAATGAATCCAGGGTGAGGGGGTTCTCCTGCACAAAGACAGGCGAGATGAGAAGTGATGAACTTCTAGTGGGTCAAGTGATAGGAATATCACTGGAGATTCACAGTGTTCACTCAGAAGTAATGAAGTCATTTTGAGAAGTGAAGAAGTTGCTTGTATTCCTAGGTAGGTCAAGCTGGTTTTACAGAAGTGCAACTATGAGAATATATAAGCCCAAGCCTGGGCAAAGGGTTAAGGACATATCATCACTAAGGAGGGATGCATCATTGAAAACACAGGATGAGTAAGAAAAGGGGGATGCATCAAAGATAAAATGGGTGAAAGGAAAGTGAAGTATATCCAGCAAGGCTCAATAACTGGATACTAGAAGTACAAGGTAAGCGAGAGTGAGACCGAGTATGAGAAGAACAAAATAAAGAGAAAAAGGAAAAGGAAAAGAGCGTCTCAAGGTTACAAAGGAATCATAACAAAAATGACAACATGTCATTGCACCTCCCACCATAATAATGACACCATGTCAACAGTGTCGTCCATCCTATCATTGCTACAGGCTAACATAAGCAAGTGCTATGTACTAGGATTACTGTGTAATCAAGGACAATTTTCATTTTTTATTGCCCTTATGCTTCACTTTTCTTATCTATCTCTTTCAAACACTTTTATCATATTCTTCTTAGAAAAGGGTGGTTAACTCTGTAAGGCCCAGCGATCATAACCATACAAGGGATGCTATCATTTATCTTTTGTTCTTATCTAATCATATCTCAATCACCGGGAGTGTTATCACTCCTCTAAGGCTCATATCAATGATCTAGACGATCTTGATCTTTTATCTCATCTTATCTTTTGGACTTAGATATTTTCCTTTTTATAGATCTTAGATCAGATCCTTATGCTTCTGTTCCTAGATCTGATCTGTGATCTGATCACCAAGGCTATGTTCTTTCTTCTTTTTCACAATCACCTTATGGTTTCCTCATGCCTTGCTTCCATTTCATCACAGCACTTGATGTGCATGTATTTAATCTCCATCCCATAGCCATATGGCTATATCCAGATCTAAAGTAGAACAGATCTAACCTCATGTATTTCATTTAGTATGAATATATAAACCCAAGGAACCTAGCACTGGATCTCCAGTCTAGTTCTCTTTGGATATTTCCCTCCATTGAGTTCCACTCAGTTTCCCCCTCTCAGTCATCAAGGGC
The DNA here is from genome assembly GCA_038093155.1 of Boletus huronensis. Taxonomy (NCBI): domain Eukaryota; kingdom Fungi; phylum Basidiomycota; class Agaricomycetes; order Boletales; family Boletaceae; genus Boletus; species Boletus huronensis. Next base: position 1,907 of record JBBPRS010000558.1, read on the forward strand.
TAGTCCCCTTGCTGGTCCCTAGTCCCAGCTTAGGTGTTGGTTTGGTTTGCCCTAGGCTTAGATAGCACTTTGGAGCCATTTTAAATGGTTGATGACTTTTTTGATTTTGTATTCTTCTTGCACTACAATGAGTTCTGACAGAGGTCAGGAGAATTTGGGTCTGTGTTCAGGTGTCTTCCAATATGATGTCAGGAGGGATGTCTGGAAAACATCATGAATTTTCCACTCCTTCAGTAGCTTAAGCTGGAAGGCTACCAAAGACATGACCTGGGTGACCTCGAAGAGACCAGTTCTTTGAGGAGAGAGTTTCTGCAAGGGGACTTGTAGTTTGAGGTTTCTGGCATCCAGCCAGACTTTTTTGATGACCTTCCAAGGTTTGAAGTGAGAGAAAATTCTCACTTTCATGCAAAGTTGTGCCAGGGAGTGAGCAGCTTCAGCTTCTTTGCATGCATCCTCAATGTGGAAGAGCTATTGCTTAAGGGCAGGGAGGAAGGTGTGACTGAGGGGTGGATATGATCAGGGTTTGTAATTTGTCATAAGCAAGAAGGCCCTGGGTGTGTCCAGTAACTGAGTGGACAGCTGCATTATGTGTGAAATGGCTCCTAAGGGCTAATCTAAGCCTTGGGCAAACCAAACCAACAACTGGGACTATTAGATTGAGGACTATCCTCAAGAGGGGGACTGAGTGGATCTTAAAGGAGGGAAATATCCAAAGAGAACTAGACTGGGGACTCCAGTGCTAGGCTCTTGGATTTATATATTCATACTAAATGAAATACATGTGGTAGATCTAATCTATTAGATCTGGATCTATGACAGCTAATTAAATACACTAGGGAAAGGCATGGATGCAACCTGTGCATCAAATGGAAGAGAAGCATACATAGCCTCAGGGCTGTGGGAAGGAGATTAAATACATGCACAACACACAAGATGTAGCAGGATATGAAAAACCTGAGTAAAACATAAGATGATGTGAGATGGAAGCATAGTAATGTAATAAAGAAGAAAGGGACATAGTCTTGGTGATCAGATCATAGATTTGATCTAGGAACATATGGATGCAGATCTAATCTATGATCTGGAGAGTGGAAAATGTCTAAGTCCAAAAGATAAGATAAAAGATCAGGATTGTCTAGATTACTGATATGAGCCATAGTAGAGTGATAACGCTCCATGGGTCTAAGATATAATTAGATAAGAAGATAAAGTAAAAGTGTCTCTCTGTATAGAGTTACTGATTTGCTGGGTCTTACAGATTTAACTGCCCTTTCCTTAGAAGATAAGATAAAGCGTATGAAAGAAAGAGATAAAAAAAAGAAGCATAAAGGCGATAAAAATGAAATTTATCCCTGATTAGACTGTAATCCTAGTGCATAGCATTGCTAATGTTAGCCCATAACAATGTGTGAACTCTGCCATCAGAAGGAGGTCCAACCACTTGCTAGATTGACTGTCACAGAAGATGCACAGGTACATTTCAAGTTCCTGGTTATATCTCTCCATTTTGCCATTAGATTGGGGATGGTAGGCTGTGAAGAGAGCAATGTTGTAGTCCAAGGGGCACACAAGTTCCCTAGCAAAGGCTGAGGTGAACTGGGGTCCTCTATTTGAGAGGAGTTTGTTGTATAAACTGTACCTCTTGAAAATGGTTTTGAAGAAAAGATGGGCTATTCCCACTGCATCTATGTTTGTGTTGCAAGGGACCAGAATTACCCCCTTTATAAGGCCATGGTCAACCATGACCATGACAGAGTCCATGCAATTATCTGAAAATAGTGTGGTGATGAGGTCCACATAAAGATGTTGGAAAGGCTGTGTGGCCTGGAAGAGAAGGGGAACCATGGGGGGAACTATGGGATGTGTCTGCACCTTGTGGGCCTGGCAGACTGCACATCCAGAAACAAAGTGCCTGATGTAGAAGGAGAGGCCTGGCTGCACCTGTAATCCTTGGAGAGGAGTGGGCAGCCAAAATGAGATTGTGGTGTGTGTCGGCAGGGACATACATGTGACCCTTGAAGTAAAGGCAGCTGTCATTGTTACAACTGACCCAGGTAGGGGCAAGCATAGACTTGATAAGAGCTCGAGGAGGTCAAGGCAAAGGCACATAGGGATTTCCTAGTGTGACAATGTACTTGATTAAAGGTCGGATGTTGACTAAGAAGGCTTGGGAATTCAAAGTGTCAGAGACAAGGTCAAGGAAAGATGGAGATCAGAAGTCGAAGATTGCACTTAGCATCCACTCAGAAGTAGGATGGAGACTTTAGAGAAAAGCAGGGGATATATGGATTCCAAGTATTAGTACAATAAGTACACTTGGGGCTTAGTACTGAGGGGGGATCGTAGGGGAGAATTGAGTAAGACAAAGCTGGGAAATTGGAGAGAAGGGGGAAAGGGTTTATATAGACTAAGGTAGTGCAGCCACCGGGGTAAGGGGAGTGGTGGTGTTACAATCGACCCGGGTAGGAATGAGCGTAAACTCAATAACAAAAGTTGAGGGCGAAGAACTAGAGTTATACACCTAAAGGAGTTCCCTTAGTGTATGCGTATACTAATCCGCTGACGTGTGGAGACTAGAGAACAATTGAGAGCTGAGCTTCAAGCATTGGATACTGGCTTAAGAACAAGTCTGAGGATGAAGGTTCAAGTGGAAGACGAAGGTCAAGATGATGGTTGTATTCAGCATCCACTTGGAAGTAGGACAGGGACTTAGAGAGGGAAGCGGGGAGTGTGGATTCCAAGTGAAGTACAACAAGTACACTTGGGGCTTAGTACAGGGAGTGGGAAATCATAGGGAGAATCAAGTAAGACTAAGCTAGGGAATTGAAGAGGAGGGGGGGTGGGGGTTTATATAGACTAAGGTGTTACTGCCACCAGGGCAGAGGGGGAACTGAGGGTCAAGGGCAAGGGTAGAGGGCGAGGACAAGTATAGTAACAAGATGTAAGAGGAAGGAGATCGGGATCAAGAGATCACAGAGATGAAAGACTAAAGAGAAAGGCTTACATGGGCAAAGGGGAATTAGAAGAGAACCATGCATAGCCTGTGGGCGAAGGGTACAAGGGTGACGTGGCTGGGTGACGTGGCCAAAGGGTGATGCAGCCAAGGGGTGATGTGGCCTAGGGGATGCGAGGGTAGATGATGGCTTGATCAAAGGGAATCTTAGTGGTGGAATGATGGGTCATCAAGGTGGTCAAGGAGCTCGTGGGAGAGGTAGAAGGGGAAAAGATAGGGGGGTACCAACAAATCGTAACAGGTGGGTCGAGTGCGTGGGTCAGAGAGCAAGGACAAGTATAGTAATATGGTATGAGGATTTGAGGAATCAAAGGATCACATTAAAGGATCAAAGGGAACAAGAGGGCGAAGGGGAAATGTCTAGGCTTACATGGGCAAAGGGGAAATCAGAAGGGAACCATGCATAGTCCTGGGGAGGCAAGGGGAAAAGAGGGGATTCCAGGATCGTAGACACTAGGTTTGAGCCACACATAGGAATTGCACCTTCCAAGTGTAGAAGGGCTTTTCCAGGTTCTAGGTCAGAAGTAGAATGTTCTGGGTCTTCCAGATTGGAAGCAAAGAGTTTATGGGACTTCAAGGATGCGGGTGAGTGAGCGAGGGGTAGCATTGCCGGGTGAACCTAGGAGATCAAGGAAAAGATAGGGGAGGGGGGGGCACCAACAAATCATAACAGTCATCATATGTCCAATTTTTGGGGGAGGAGCACTTGAACAGGGGGTTTGTCCAATTCCATGGCCCAGACAGCATCCAAAATGACAGGGTCCAAGGCAGATGACAACTTGACCTTCTCAGGCAGAGCAAGATCAATCATGTGGACCTGTACATCAAATGCAAAGTCTGGCAGAACCTGCACATCCATATTGTCCTATGATGTATTGATGTTGTCATGATAAAATAGGGCATCCATGGGAGCCATCTGCAACCCAGGAAGTGCATGGTAGGTATTCCACATCAAAATCCTTCAAAAATAAAAGCCACCCAGCTTGCTGGCGTGACAGTTTGTACAGCTCCTTGAAGTAGGTCAGATTCTTGTGGTTCGTGAGGACACACACTGTGACAAACCAAGCAGATATTGGTGCCATTCCTTCAGTCTGTGGATGACTGTGAGGAGCTCCTGATCAAAAATGTCATAGTTTCTCTCAGCTGGAGAGAAACTCTGGAAAAGATAGCCACAAGACTGGAGATTGCCATTGGCATTTGCCTGCATAAGCACACTGCCCAAGGTGGTGAGAGAGGCATCCATCATGAAAATGAATGGTTTGGTGGTGTCCAGAAAGGCCAAAACCAGTTTCCTGGTGAATGCATGTTGCAATCTGCAGAAAGAATGCTCCTGGGGTTTGTGCCAACTCCATGTGAGACCTTTCTTGGTAAGGTTGATGAGAGGGTGAGTGATGTCAAAGAAGGAGGGGATGGATTTCTAGTAGAAGTTGCAGAAGTCCAGGAAGGAGTGAATTGCCTTGATGTTGTGGGGGGGGGTCCATTGCTTGATAGCCTTGAGCTTGATGGGATCCATTTGCACACCATTCTTGTTGATGGCCATGCCAAGATACTCCACTTCTTTGGATGTGAAGGTGCATTTCTCCAGTTTGAGATATGTTACACTCGACATGGATAGGGGTGAGCACAGACCTAGATAAGCCTAATACTGGTGGTGGTATGGACAGTAGTTGATCTTGCAAAATTAAGAATGCTGTCTAGTGTGTTTAGAAATATTGAGATCCAGATATTGGACTTGGAGATGAGCCTGGATGAGGGCTTGTTGAACACAAGCAAGGACAAGGTTTAGAGAATCCAGAGCAAAGGGTTCACCTGCCCAAAGATAGGTGAGACAAGAAGTAGCAAACTTCCAATGGGTCGAGTGACAGAAAAGTTACTGGAGCATTTTACAGCATTCACTTGAAAGTAGAACAAAGACTTAGAGATTTGAGAGAGCAAGAAGATACTTGTATTCCTAGGTAGGTCAAGCTAGGGTTACAGCAGTACAGGTATGAGTATATTTATGTGCCCGAGCCAGGGCGAAGGGTAAAGGACGTGTTATTGCTAAGGTAGACACATCAGTGGAAACACAGGATGAGTAAGAGAAAAAGGACGTGTCATCAGAAATATTAAGGAAGAAGACAAGATAGGAAGGAAGGAAATGAAGTACACTTAGCAAGGCTCAATGACCGAATGTTAAAAGTACAGGGTAAGCAAGAGAACAACTGAAGACGAGAAGGACAAGAGAAAGAAAAGAGCGTCCATTGTATGAGTGAATCATAACAAGATACATCTTGTGTTTTCAGAAGTGCTGGAGAACCTTCTGAGTTTGTTCTTTGTGTAGGGCAGAATTGGCAGTATAAATAAGGAGGTTGTCCATGTAGATAATGAACCATCCTTCTGCAATGTGTTACAATTCCCTCAAACCAGGGACATTCTTTTCTTTCTCTTCTTGCCTCACTTTGCCTCACTCTCTCTCATGTCACTTACAATGTATCAAAGTCCAGAGTTGTGAAAGTCTGGAGCTCAGCTGCTGCCTAAGCAGGTGAAAACAACTGAGGTGTTTGGTATGAAATGCAGAGGTTAAATGCTAGGGAATAAAGGCACACTTGTACCTCAATATCAAGCAGGGAAGGGGAGACATAGGGAGGTATAGTAGATGGCATGTAATTACCATTGCTGAGCAGTAATGTGTAGTAAAGGGGCCTGCTCCAGACTGGGAAGTCTGCTACTCCGGAGTGAGTAGAATATCTATGAGGGTCATGTGGATCTCTGGACTGACAGAGTCCCTTTCAGTGTTGTTTGTATTTTGTCAAAATGTACTTCTAGTATCTGGTCATCAAGCCTTGCCAAGTATATCACATCCTCCTTGTCCCATCTCATTTTTCTTTCCTTACCTTTGATGATACACTCTTTTTGTCAATAATGTGTCCCTCTTGATGATGATGCATCCATTTACTTGGTCATTCTGTGTTTTCACTGATGCATTCTTTATCTCAATGATGTGTCCTTAACCCTTTGCCCAGGCTTGGGCCTATATAAACTAGTAGTTACCTCAGTATAAACTCAGCTTAACCTACTTAGGAATATAGCCTTACATTGCTCACTGCCTGTTGGATCTCTGCAAGTCCTCATTCTTCTTTTGATTGAATGCTAGACTCATCACAACTGTGACAATTCAGAAACCCCCTCAGAACACCCTACCTCAGATCAAGAGGAAAAAAACCTAGACCCTGACTTCATTGTCCCCTCCCAGAAAAAATGAGACAATGATCTCACACTATTACACCAATTCTCTGCCTTGTTAAACCTTCCTTGACCACCCACCCAACCATTCCCAACACCTCTCACCTCCATCCCACCACTCTCCATCCCAGTAGGAAGCATCATTTACACCCCTGCCCCCCTACCACTCCCACCAACCATGTTCTTGACTAAACCAACTGAACTGCATATTGGAATCCCAAAAGGATATGATGGCTCACTTGACACCTCCCAACACTGGCTGAACACAGTTCTGTTCTACCTACATGTCAACAACTTGATATATGACTCTGACACCAAGAAAATCACCTTCATCCTGTCCTATATGACAGAAGGTTCCACTGTCACCTGGGCAACTATCTATCAACAGAAAGCAGTCTTGTTGTCTGAGATATCTGTTACAATCGACCTGGGTAGGGGCGAGCATAGACTCAATAGGGGTTTGAGGGGGATCAAGGCAAGGGCTTGTAGGGACTTCCTAGTGCAGGAATGTACTCGATTGAATGTTGGATATTGACTGAGAGAACTTGGGGATTCCAAGTGTCGAAGATGAGGTCAAAGGAAGGTGAAGATCAGAGATCGAAGATCACATTTAGTGTCCACTTGGAAGTAGGATGGGGACTTAGAGAGAGAAACAGGGGATGTGTGGATTCCAAGTATCAGTACAACAAGTACACTTGAGGCTTAGTACTGGAAGAAGGGGGGAACTGTAGGGGAGAATTGAGTAAGACTAAGCTGGGAAATTAGAGAGAGGGGGAAGGGGTTTATATAGACTAAGGTAATGCAGCCACTGGGGTAGGGGGGATAGTGGGTCAAGGGTGCTGGTCAGAGGGCGAGGACAAGTATGGTAATATGGTACGAGGGTTGAGGGATCAAAGGATCACATCAAAGGATCAAAGGGAACAACAGGAGAAAGGGAAAAGGTCTAGGCTTACATGGGTGAAGGGGAAGTCAGAAGGAAACCATGCATAGCCCTGGGGAGGTAGGGGATCTTGAGGTGGTGGATACCAGGTCTGAGTCACACATATGAGTCATGCCATTCCAAGTGCAGAAGGATCTTTCCAGGTTCCAGATTGGAAGTGGAATGTTCTGGATCTTCCGATATCAGAAGTGAAGAGTCTATGGGGTTTCAGGGATGTGGGTGAGTGAGCAAGAGGTAGCATTGCCAGGTGAACCTAGGAGATCAAGGAAAAAGATAGGGGGCACCAACGAATCATAACAATATCCCTCAATATAGGAATGTTCACAAAGTTCATTACTAAATTCAAGACTGCCTTTAAACAAAGGGATATCACTGGAGCTGCAGTTACCTGGTTGTCCACCAAATGAATGATCTATTCAAAAAAGGACCAGGACTACTCCCCCACCCTTACTAAATATGTTTCTGAATTCCAAAACCACTCTTCCATCACCATTATCACTGACCAGAATGTTCTGATTGGGTACTTCTCCTCTGGAATCTCTGCCAATCTCATGAGGAGAATCATGTCCATGGATACTGTCCCAACCACCATTGAAGCATGATATGCCAAAGCCATCCATTTCTAGACTCAGCAACAATGAGCACATAAAATCACTCATCATTCCCAGAAACCTGCCATGCCATACCATTCCTTTGCCCCCACTAAACCAGCCAAAGACCTGGATGCCATGGATGTCAACATTGTGAGAATTGCCAAAAACTCACCTCAGAAGAATGAAAGAAATGTTTTAATCTTGGACTCTGTTTCTGCTGCAAGAAAACCTGGCCACTCTACTGCAACCTGCCCTACTTTCAAGAATGCCACTCCTCCAATGAAGAAGATTAAGCAGGTATTGACAACTGCCAATAAAGAGAAATCCCCTATCCTCATTAAAATGGAAAGCGAAGATGAAGAGGTTGCAGTCAATAGAGTGATCTTCTTCCCTTTAGATTTTTAACCCAGGAAGTTCCTGCATGTTACACTCAACCCAGATAGAGCTAAGCATAGACCTTCTAAGTTGTCTATCTGTCTGTGACCCAAGCATGAGAGTGACCAGAGGGCTATGAAGGAAGGAATCAAGACTAGGATGAAGGGAGCCCACAGTTGGATGGCCAAGACCTCAAATGAGTGAGACAACAATAATGTGTAGATTCAATGAAGAACTGGCAAAGACAAGAGAGGTCCTTGGGTTTACAACTAACAAGGTAAGCAAAGGGATGAGGCTATATAGATGTCATGGCTATGCATGGACCAAGGTATAGAGGGCTAAAGGTAGAATAGTTGAAGGGAAGAGAAGCAAGGAAGACATGGTGATTAAAGGGACATGAGGACAAGAAGCATAGAAATGGAAGTTGAGAAGGAATGGAAAGATCTGAGAGAAGGCTTTATATAGGAGGCAGGGTGATGATGTAGTAGGGGAGGGATGATGTGGCCTAGGAAGGATGATGCAGCAGCAGAGTGAAATGGTCCTAAGCTAATCTAAGCTTGGGCAAATCAAACCAACAAACAACTGGGACTAGAATAGATCAAGGAGAGACTAGCCCTTGAAGAGGAGAGGGGACTGAGTGGAACTCTTAGGAGGAAGTATCCAAAGAGAACTAGACTGGGAACTCCAGTGCTAGTCTCTTGGGTTTATATATTCATACTAAATGAAATACATGTGGATCTACTAGATCTAAATCTAGGGGTGGTAATTAAATACACAAGGTAAAGGGATGGATGCAACCTGTGCATCAAATGGAAGAGAAGCATATACAGCCTTGATGGCTGTGAGGAGATTAAATACATGCACAACACACAAGATGTGGCAGGATAGGGGTAATATGTGGAACGTAAGGTGATGTGAGATGGAAGCATAGTAATGTGAAAAGAAGGAAATAGATAGCCTTTGTGATCAGATCACAGATTTGATCTAGGAACATAATGGTTAGGTCTGATCTAAGATCTAAGAAGG
>JBBPRS010000559.1:0-11074 GCA_038093155.1 Boletus huronensis
AAAAGATAATTGATAGCGTCCCTTGTATGGTTATAAGCGCTGGGCCTTACAGAGTTAACTGCCCTTTTCTAAGAAGAATAAGATAAAAGCGTCTAAAAGGAATAGATAAGAAAAGTGAAGCATAAGGAAGATAAAAAATGAAAATTTGTCCTTGATTACACTGTAATCCTAGTGCATGGCACTTGCTTATGTTAGCCTGTAACAAAAGGGTTAAGGGTTACCCGAATAAGGGGATACATGAGGGAAAGAAGCATAGGTCTAAGGGTAGTTCCGGATAGGGGAACTCACGTGGTCAAGAAGAGACAGAGATGAATGTGTGTGGGTCAGACACGTGGTAGAGAAGTGTAGGGCGAGAGAGGAAGGCGGAGAGATCTGAGGACTAGCCTCAAGGTGGTGATGTGGCAGGGGAGGGATGATGCGACTAGACAGTGATGCAGCTAGACGACGAGGACGCAGTAGAGGGAGTACGTGGTTCAAGGAGGGTCCAAAGGAGGGGAATACTGACTAGTAGATTGAGGACTAGAGGGTAGGATTGAGGACAGGAGGGTGTGGGAGGATCGAGGGAGGATCGAGGGCAAGGCAAGAAAGAAAAAGAAATGGGTTAGATCACGTGCTCAGCAGTAATCGTAACACTTTGACTCTTCGAGTCCTTTGTTTCTCTAAGTCCTCGCCCTACTTTTGAGTGGGTGCTCTTTGAACCTCTGAACTCTCTGAGACGTACTCATCTTCGTCATTGTCTCTAGTTGCTCGCGCATCTAGCATCCCCTTGATCTTAATTGGAATGATCCATTAAGACTAACAACCCACTGTTACGATTACTGCTGAAGCACATGATCTAACCCGTTTCTTTTTCTTCCTTGCCTTGTCCCCGACCCTCCCCTGACCCTCCCGCACCCTCCCGTCCTCAATCCTACCCTCTAGTCCTCGATCAACTAGTCGGTATTCCCCTCCTTCGAACCCTTCTCGAACCGCATACTCCCTTTGCTGCGTTCTTGTTGTCTAGCCACATCACTGTCTAGTCGCATCGTTCCCCCCTGCCACGTCACCATGTCACCACCTCAAGGCTAGTCCTCAGATCTCTCTGTCTTCCTCTCTCACCCTACACTTCTCTACCACGTGTCTGACCCACAGACATTCATCTCTATCTCTTCTTGACCATGTGAGTTCCCTCATCTGGAACTACCCTCAGACCTATGCTTCTTTCCCTCGTGTATTCCTTATTCGGACTACCCTTAGCCCTATGTACCTTGGTCCGTGCGCAGCCATGACACCTATTTAGGTTCCCCCCTCGCTCCTAGATCCTTATCTTGATCTACCTTCATCTCTATGGTCATACCCCAAGGATCTCCCCTCAGTCATAGCTAGTTCTTTGTTGAATCTATGCTCTTCCATCTCCTCGCTTGTTTGAGGTCTTGGCCGTCTCATCATGGGCTCACCTTGCCCTAGTCCCAATTCACTTGTCGCACCTGTTTGGTGCTCCCCTTGCTTGAGTCATGAGCAGATGGACGACCTCAAAGGTCTATGCTCAGCCCTATCCGGGTTAAGCATAACACCCACTAAGGTGGTCTCCCTTCTCCTTCGTTGACCTTCAGAAAGGCTATGGCTGTTCCTACCCAGACCATCCATAACAAAAGGTCAAGATAAAACTTCTCATGGACTACCTTCGTTGTAGTTTCCAAACATTTTCCACCAACGACCTTCCACTGATCCTCGGTGGTTTCACCCCCGACCCCCGACCCCCACCTGAACCTCACTCAGAATCTCCCACCTCTTCTCTTGAAGAGGAAGACCCCGATGAACTCCTCCCCACCCGACACGAACAGGAGGAAGCCCTTGACCAAGCCCTCGACCTTGCTCATAACCTCTCCCGCTCACTAGTCCTACCCCGACCCCCCACTCCTCCATCTCCACCAACTGTCACCTCATCCCCAGTATTCCCTATTCCACCAGCCCCCATCCCACCACCCCATGCCCCACCACCTATCAACACTCCCCCTCAAACCACTACCGGAACCCGAGTCCCACCACCAACCCGACCCACCATGTCTACTCAACTGAAACCCGTCGAACTCTGCATTGGAGCACCCAAATCCTTCGATGGATCCTATGCCAAAGCAATCCCTTGGTTGAACACTGTTAAACTTTACCTCCTTGTCAATGAAGAAGTATACAACACTGACAACAAGAGAATTGCCTTCGCCCTCTTCTACATGAAAGACGGCGCTGCAGCCACTTGGGCTGCTACCTATCAACTTAAAGCTCTCACTGGAACCACTCCCTCTCTGGGAACCTTCTTAGACTTCACCAAAGAGTTCAAACTCGCCTTCGAACATCATGACACTGTCGGTAACACCATTCACTAGCTCACTTCTACCAGAACCACTGTGCACAAAGGGCAGTCTACTGCCAACCTTCTCACCTCCTACATCGCACAGTTCAACGATAACGCTTCTATCTCTGGTGTCACTGACAAAAATGTTTTAATCGCCTACTTTGCCTGAGGGATCCCCAAAACCCTCGTGAGACGCATCAATGGCATGGACACCATACCTACCAAAGTCAAAGAATGGCAGGAAAAGGCCATTCACTTCCAAACCCAATGGGACAGATCCGCACTCATCATGGGAGGAAAAACCACCACTTACATCGTCCCCACCTCTTCTCCAAAGAAACCTGTTGACCCCAATGCTATGGATGTTGACACTGTCCAAGTTGGAAAACTCACCCCAGACGAGAGAGAGAAAGAGATGTATTGAGAAAGGGCTTTGTTTCCAATGCAGAAAACCTGGACACCTCAGCACATGATGCCCTTCCTTTCCTTCTTCTCCCTAGGAGGAACCCCTTCCTCAGAAAGTGCAACAACTCACTGAAGAACCAGCGCCCGAAGAACCCATCCCTGCCCTAATTGATATGGCAGACGAAGAAGAAGACATCGCAGTTGTCTCTTTCACCCAGGATTTTTGAAAAGGAGAGTCTCTTTAATGCAGACTTCTCCTAATAAGAGTAAACCTGTAACTGTGACCTACTCGAGTTCTATGCAAATTCCTATCCAAGTCATAGACCCCTCCCACACTCTTAAAGTCATTGACACCCGCGCCCTCATTGATAGCGGAGCCTCTGTGTTATGTTTAACCCGGATAGGGCCAAACATAGACCTTCGAGGTTGTTCGCTTGCTCATGACTCAAGCGAGGGGAGCACCGAGCAGATGCAGCAAGAGAATATAGACTAAGACTAGGTGAGTCCATGAATGGGCGGCCAAGATCTCAGGCAAGAGAGAGAGCGAAGAAGCATAGATTCAGTGAAGAACTAGCTAACACAGAGGAGATCCTTGGGGTACAACCATAGAGAAGAGGTTAGGAACCATGGGGGTGAAGGTAGATCAAGGTAAGGATCTAGGGATGAGAGCGGAAGTCTATATAAGGGGTCATGGCTGTGCACGGACCAAGGTACATAGGGTCTAGGGTAATCCGAATGAGGAATACACGTGGACAAGGGTAAAGGGTAGTCCGAATGAGGAGTACACGTGGACAAGAAGCAAAGGGCAAAGGGTAGTGTGGTCAAGAAGGAACAGAGAAGAATGCCAATGCAGCAGAGAAGCGTAGGGCAGGAGAGGAAGATGGAGAGATCCGGGGAAGACGGAGAGATCTGAGGGATACGGAGAGATCCTAGGGATACGGAAAGATTCGAGGAAGACGGAGAGATCCAAAGAAGACTAGCCTCGAGATGATGATTTGGCTAGACGACGAGGACATGGTAGAGGGGATACATGGTTTGAGGAGGGTTCAAAGGAGGGGAATACTGACTAGTTCTTCGAGGACTAAAGGGTAGGATCGAGGGTAGGAGTGTGCAGGAGGATCGCGGGAGGGTCGTGGGGGAGTCGAGGATAAGGCAAGGAAGAACAAGAAACAGGTTAGATCACATGCTCAGCAGTAATCGTAACACTCTGTCTCTTGCCTTGATTGGGGATTTGCCAGAAAGCATCATCTTCCCCTCACAAAACTCCCTGAACCCCTTGTCGCACGAAACACCGATGGATCCCCAAATAAAGCCAACCTTGTCTGCTTCTCTGCTAAACTCTTTGTCAACATCAAAGGGATCACTATGGAAGTCAATTTCCATGTCATGCACCTCAAAGAAAATGTAATCCTTGGACTCCCCTGGCTCACCAAAACCAATCCCATCATCAACTGGGCCAATCGAACAATCTCCATCAAGGAATCCCTAGACAAATCAAAAGGGTTATTCCTTGCCCACAAAAAGGACTCGGAATGACACTCAGCTTCCTTCCCCAAAGGAAAATCACCGAAGCACATCCATGTAAACGCAGTCGATGACGAACATCTATGGAAATATAACCATTGGGAAGAAGAATCCCAATATCTAGTCAAAGTGAACCAAAACCGAGTCCTCCAACGAATCCTCCAGGCAGGATCTCGATTTATTCCCCTTGGGTCCCTGATTATTTCCAAAATCACTACTGCCACCGAACTTGCCATGGCTGCCAAGTTGGCCAAACCAAAACCTACTCTTCCCCTGGAATATTCCTCATTCTCCTCAGTCTTCTCAAAGGAGGCCACCGATCATGTCCCTCCATCCCGCCCTTATGACCATGTGATCAACCTCGACAAATCTTTCTCCCCAAAAGTAGGGAAACTCTACCCTCTCTCTCCTGAAGAGAAAACCACTATAGAATCCTTCCTTGAGGAAAATCTCCGATGTGGAAAGATCCGCCCCTCAAACTCACCCCAAGCCTCCCCATTTTTTTTGTCAAAAAGAAAAATGGAGACCTCCATTCTTGCCAGGATTACCGATACTTGAATGAACATACCATCCGAGATGCCTACCCCCTCCCACTAATCCCAGACCTCATCAATAAAGTCAAGGACACCAAAATCTTCACTAAGTTCAACGTGAGATGGGGGTACAACAATGTCCGAATCAAAGACGGACACCAATGGAAAGCAGCCTTTATCACCCACAAAGGCCTCTTCGAACCCACTGTTATGTTCTTCGGACTGACCAACTCCCCTGCCACCTTCCAATGGTTCATGAACAATTTGTTCTGCAATATGATTGCCAAAGGTTGGCTAGTTATCTATATGGACGACCTCCTCATCCTATCCCCCGATGCAAAAACTCATGAAGAAAGAACTAAACGAGTCCTCCAATGGATGACTGAGCTAGATCTCCACCTTAAACTCGAAAAGTGCACCTTCACCGCCACTGAGGTTGAATACCTTGGTATGATCATCCAACCCGGCCAAATCGCCATGGATCCCGTGAAAATAGACGGAATTGCCTCATGGCCAACCCCCCAGAAAATTAAGGATGTCAGGTCCTTCCTTGGCTTTGCCAATTTTTACCGACGATTCATTCCTGACTTCGCTACAATCGCCCGCCCTCTCCTTGATCTCACTAAGAAGAATGCCGCCTGGAATTGGAACCCCTCCTGCCAAACGGCTTTCGACTCCTTAAAAGCCCTCTTCCTGGCTAAACCCATCCTTCACATGCCCGACCTCTCTGCTCCCTTTGCTATCGCTACCAATGCCTCCAAGTTTGCTTCTGGAGCGGTCCTCCTCCAAACTGACGAAAATGGAGATTGGCATCCATGCTCCTATCTTTCCCAAGCGTTCCTCCCGGCCGAATGAAACTATGATATTTATGATCACGAACTCCTCGCGATCATCCGCACCTTGAAATCCTGGCACCACTATCTCCACGGATCCACCTTCCCCATGCAAGTCTTCACCAATCATAAGAATCTCACCTACTTCCGCCAACCCCAAAACCTAAATTGACGACAAGCCTGCTGGCTTCTTGATCTTGCAGATTTCGACCTCAAAATGATCCATGTCCCAGGGAGACTCCTCTCTGGCCCCGACGCTCTATCTCGTCGCTTCGATCTCCTCCCTGCCAATTGTGATGAAAATGAAGGTGTTACCCTCTTACCTCCTTCCATCTTCACCCGCCTCATCGATGTAGCACTATGCAACCACATCAAAGGGAAATCCACTGATGACCCCCTCATCCTCCAATATCTCCAATCGCTGAAAGACGATGTCCCCTCCCCTTTTTGCAAACGACTCTCTGATTGGCAGGTCACCAATGGTGTCCTCACCTACCAAGGTTGCATCTACATCCCTCCCAATGCCGAACTTCGCCAAACCATTGTCCAGCGATGTCACGACCACGAAACTGCTGGTCACCCTGGTTATATAAAGACTCGCCAACTTGTCACCGCCAAATTTTGGTGGCCTGGCCTTGCCTCTTACATATGGCGGTACGTGGAAGGATGTGCCCCCTGTCAACTAGCCAAGGTTAACACCCATCCCACAACCCCCCCTCTCTCCCCCATCTCATCTTCCGTGTCCCGCCCCTTCCAACAAATCTCTTGTGACCTGATCACAGATCTGCCCCCCTCCCTCGGCTTTCATACGTTATTGGTCATGGTCAACCATGGGCTTACAAAGGGGGTAATTCTCTGCCCTACTAAGAAATCCATCTCCACCGAAGGGATGGCAGCTCTCTTCTTCCACAAAGTCTACCTCTGCTTCAGACTCTTCGACAAAGTCATCTCCAATAGAGGACCACAATTCGCGTCCACCTTTGCATGAGAAATGGGAAAACTCCTCAAATACAACCTCTCCCTCTCCACAGCATATCATCCACAATCGGACGGAGAAACCGAACAAGTAAATCAGGAAATAGAAACCTACCTCAGAATCTTCTGCGGAAACAATCCCTCCACTTGGGCCGAGAATATTGCCCACGCTGAATTTGCACACAATCACTGCCCTTACTCCGTCACCAACCAATCCCCATTCTACCTCATGATGGGATACGAACCCTGAGCCCTACCCTCCCTCATTTCTGACTCCTCTCTATCCGCAGTAGAACAAAGACTCAAATCCCTCTCCAATGCCCAAAATGAAGCACTCGCCTCCCATGACCTTGCCCAACAAGTCATGACAGCCTGGACACGCCAAGGATACACCCCATTTAAACTTGGAGACAAAGTTTGGCTCAAAGCCAAAAACCTCCAACGACTTATTTCCAACCCGAAATTTGCTGCTAAACGGGAAGGACCTTTTACCATCACTAAGGTACTATCTCCAATAGTATTCCAGCTCTGACTCCCAAGCATGTGGAAAATCCACAACATGTTCCACACTTCCTTGTTATCTCCCTATCACGAAAACCCTGTACACGGTCCGAACTTTCCCGCACCCCCTCCTGACCTTATCACAGGAGAAAAAGAATACGAAATTGATCAGATCATATGCCACAGAGGCTCCATCCATCAACGTTCCTACCTGATTCGGTGGAAAGGATACTCCACCAAAGAAGACTCCTGGGTCCCAGAACGGGATTTGAAAATGCAAAGTCCGTCTTAACTGGCTATAAAAAGGCGAACCCTTCCGCCTTCAAAACCTAAGTCCCTTTCCTACCTACCACCACCATGGCCATCTCTCTTCGCATCAATGACTCTCAATCTGACTCCTCCTCCCAGGAATCCTCTATCCAGGAATCCTCTATCCAAGAATCTTTCCTCTCCACCACCTCTCCCACCCTTATTGATGACACCTCCTATCCCTCGTCCCGCGCCGCCACCCCAGGCTGGAACTCCGGTGTATGGCTTACCCCATGCCCCAACTCTCCCGAATTCCCCCCTGTCTCCCTTGCCACTGTCCCCACCGGTATTCCCTCCATCAACGTCCCTGTCTATGTTCACCGCCTTTGTGACGGCTTCCCCTCAGAAGACAATATCTCTCACCTCACTAGATACTTACAAGACCCTTCTATGACCACCCCTATTGGATCTTATTTGGACATGGGGTCTCCTCTTTTTGCCTTATTTAGATCCTATATTCAGACCTGTCACATGGCCCTTCTTAACTTACCCTCCTCTCCCAACACTCAGATCACTTGTTTCATACAGACCCTGGCTGATATCCAACGAGACCAAGAAGCTGCACTATTTATCGCCATGTACCAGCTAGGCATGCTGGAATTCTTGGACAATCTGGACATTTACCTTCAACGCCTTGCAGAGGCTTGTATCATAGGACGTGTACATTCCATCCCTACCTTCTTTGGAAGAACCAGCAACCCAGTGCTCTCCACGCCATCCACCCCTTCCACGTCTTCCTCCCCTCTCGGTTCCACCAAACTCAGAATGGCCAAATGAGTGGAAGCCATGTGGACCGGGTCCAATGGAAACGTACCCATCAACCCTGGACATCCTCATTACCATGAATCGTGCTTCGTCTGTCACCGCCTGGGACACACTCAAACCGACTGTCAATTCTATGAATGTCCTACTTGCAGACGATGGGGTCCAGGTCACAATCAACGAAATTGTCCCCTATGCCATCCTACTCCCCCTCCCTCTCCCTCTACATCCAGATCGTCTCAATCTTCTCGCGGTTCCTCCCACCCTCACACTGCCATGCCCGCCTGATTGGTCTCTTCTCTCTGCAATGCCCCTCGCCCATACCACCATTCCATGCTTCCTCCTCCCCCTCCTCCTCGTGTCCCCACTCTGGAGTTCGACAACTCCTACGATGATTTTAACGACAAGGCTATGGCGAACATGACTGGCTCCCCCACGGGCGGCTTTGTAGATTTGTAGGGTCAACATCAGCGATGTCTGACGCTAGTAGGGGGTAATGTTACATTTTATTCAATTGTCTTGTCATTCCATGCCTACACTTTACTTCTGTTCCTTTAACTCTCGTGATTACCAGCTGTTTCAGCCCTGTTCGGTAATCTTCACCCACACTTTACATGAACGTTCCTCAATGTTCTTTCTCTTTCTTATGGGCTGTATTAGTAATCGTTCTGTGACATTCCAGGACATTCTTTGATTACCAATCATTCTCAGGCCGTTGTATATAAACCTTTGTACTTTCCCAGTCAAGATCTCTCTATCTTGACCTCCTTTCTTATCTTGAATCCCACACTTTGACTCCTCGAGTCCCTTGTTTCTCTAAGTCCTTGTCCTACTTCTAAGTGGACGCTCTTCGAACCTCGGAACTCCCCGAGACGTATTTGTCTTCGTCATTGTCTCTAGTTGCTCACGCATCTAGAATCCTCTTGATCTTAGTTGGAACGATCCACTAAGACTAACAATCCTCTGAGGTCGTCTCCCTTCGCCTTCATCGACCTTCAGAAAGGCTATGGCTATTCCTACCCGGACCATCCGTAACAATGACCTTGGAGTTGATGGTAAACTTCATGCCAGCGAGTCAGGACTCAGAAGTCCGGAGTGATGCAATGTGCTCCGAAATATTGGAGTTTCCGTTCCAGCTTGCATTAAACATCTGTTGGAAAATGTGGAAGGCAAAGGATACGCTCAGAGCATCCAGGAGTGAGACCAATTTGTCCCAGAGGTCCTTTGCAGAGGCACAGGACTCTGTTTTGAGTAGGAGTGCATCAGAGATGTGTTCTTGTATGATGCCGTGCGCTTTCTTGTTGTGTTCCTGCCAGTCATGAATGTCTGAAGTGGTGACTCCAGTGGTCGTAAGGGTGGGCTTTGTGTCTGTTTCGGAAACAACTCCGTAGACTTTGCTACTTCGGAGCTTCTGGGTAGTTTTGACTTTCCATAATGGGAAGGTCTTGGGTCCAGTTAGGATTTCATCACCTTTGATGTTATCTGATGCCATGTTTGATGACAGGTAGGGTGAGGTGATAGAAGAAGAAAAATTCTTTTCTGATGGTGGCATCTGATAGCCGGTTGCTGGAGTTCGCTTTAGGAATGGGGTTGCATTGAGGGGTACATGAGTGCGCTGAGGGGTGCGCGAGTGGGTGAATTGTTCGTTTTTATTTGGCATGAGTGGGGCTCATAACCTGATAAAGTCCAGACGTCCGAAGGTCCGGAGTTAGGCGGAGCAATGCCGGTTCTATGTGTACTGGAGCTCAGCTGTTGCCTAAGAGGGCGAGAACAACTGTCATTTACCTATGTGTACCGGAGCTACAGTACATTAGTGTCAGAGTAAATGATCTATGGCAAAGGGGGCTCACCTCAGCTGTTGCCTAAGAGGGTGAGAACAACTGAGGTGTCCAGAAGTTTGGGAGGGAGTTTATATACTCTAGGGTGAAGGCTAACTCGTACCTTAATAAGTATCAGGGAAGAGAGAAAAGGGAATAGTACAGTAATGGTGATAGACGACTAGCCGTAACGCAGCGTTGTATCATAAAAGTCAGTGCTCCGGAGTTTAACTCCTAACATCTGGAGCAATAATGGAATCTTCGGAGCTCCGGAGATGTAGCATACCTTCCGGAGTTCATTGTATCTTGTCACACATGTACATACATATCCATGCATATATAAGCCCAGAGACTATGACAAGGATTTCCTCAGTCTAGTTCTCTTGGGAATTTCCCCCAAAGAGATCCACTCGCTCTTCTCATCTTAAGTCTTAGTTTTTGGTTGTTGGTTTGCTTTGAGCTAGATAGCTCTTTGCGCATTTCAGTCGAGTGACAGAGATGTCACCAGAGTATCTCGCAGTGTTCACTCAAAAGTAGAATGGAGACTTAAGGAAGTGAGAGTGAGGAGTTATGCTTGTATTCCTAGGTAGGTCAAGCTAGGGTACAAGTGTACAACAACGAGGTTTATATAAGGTTGCCCGAGCCTGGGCAAAGGGTAAAGGATGCATCATCAAAAGGGGAGGGACGCATCATCAATAGTACAGGATGAGTAAGAAAAAGGATGTGTCATCATCAAGAGACACGTCATCAGGAAAGAAGTAACTGGATTGGGAAAGAAGGGGTGTTCGGTGAGGCTCAATGACCGAACACTAAAGTACAAGGCAAGTGTGAGTGAAGACAAGTACGAAGGAAAAAGAAAAAGAGATAAGTGTCCAGTGGGGTTACCAACAAGTTGTAACAGGAAAACTCCAATTGGTTTAATAGTGTCTTAAATGTACTTGATTCCATTATGAAAATCTTAAATTGTGTAATAATGTCATAAATGCCATAAGTGTGCTTGGCATGAGAAAAAAAACTAATTAAGATAACTATAGATTGATTCTAACAAGACCAAGTAAGCAAAAAAGTAAGTTGACTGTCTGA
>JBBPRS010000560.1:0-11063 GCA_038093155.1 Boletus huronensis
GTTTATATATTCAAACTATATTAAATACACATGGCAGATCTGATCTACTTTAGATTTGGATCTGTGGCAGCTAATTAAATACACTAGGATGAAGCATGGATCAGGAATGGAAGAGAAGCATGCATAGTCATAAGGCTGTGAGAAGGAGATTAAATACATGCACATCACACAAGGTGTGGCAGGATATGAGAAACATGAGTAAAACATATGGTGATGTGAAAAGAAAGCATAGTAATGTGAAAGAGAAGAAAGAACATAGCTTTAGTGATCAGATCACAGATCTATAAAAAGGAAAACAACTAAGTTCAAAAGATTAGATAAGATAAAAGATTGATTCAAGATCATTTAGATCATTGATATGAGCCATAGTGGGGTTGATAACACTCCATGGATCTAAGGTATGATTAGATAAGGGAAAAGATAATTGATAGCATCCCTTGTATGGTTATAAGCGCTGGGCCTTACAGAGTTAACTGCCCTTTTCTAAGAAAAATAAGATAAAAGTGTCTGAAAGAGATAGATAAGAAAAGTGAAGCATAAGGACGATAAAAAAATGAAAATTGTCCTTGATCACGCTGTAATCCTAGTGCATGGCACTTGCTTATGTTAGCCTGTAATAGTATGGTAACAAGATATAATAGGTAGGAATCAGGATTGAGAGAGGAAGGCTTACATGGGCAAAGGGGAAGTCAGAAGAGAACCATGCATAGCCTGTGGGCAAAGGGTGAAAGGGGTGACACGGCTGGATGACATGGCCAAAGGATGATGTGGCCAGGGTGATGTGGCTAAGAGATGACACGGCTGGGGTGACATGGCCAAAGGGTGACACAGCCAGGGGATGACATGGTCAAACAAGGAGTGGATCAAGGGGGGGATCTTAGTGGTGGTGTACTGGGTTGTCAGGATGGTTAGGGAGCTCGCAGGGGAGGTAGAAGGGAAAAAGATGGGGGGGTACCAAAGAATTGTAACAAATCGGGTGCTTCAGATCTCCTTTTATCCACTTGCACCTTCATTCTCTCTTTAGAAATAATGAGAGCTTGCTCTATTTCTTTATGGGTCTTGCCTGTTTCCTCTAAGAATGATCCCCCAAGCCCCTTGGCCTTCCCTTCAAATCCTACGTGAGGTTGGTAGTTTCGTGTGACTGAAAAGGGTGTTGTGCCAGTAGCCAAAGTGAAATTATTATGTTGGAATTGGGCTATCTTGATCCAATCTACCCACAAGTTTTGGTTCTTCATTATGTAAGTACAAAGATACTGTTCCATGTCTCAGTTAATCCATTCCATTTGACCATCGGTTTGCGGATAATATGCAGTAGAGATCTTTTGGTCAATGCCTAGACCTTTACAAAGCTCCTGTGTGAAGTCCGATATGAACTAGGGTCCTCTATCCAATACAATTGAAGAGGGTAGTCCATGAATGCATCAAACATTGTTACTAAAAATGGCAGCTAAGTCCACAGAAAAAATAGTATCGTAACACAGCACAAAGATGACTTCTTTGGAGAAGCAGTCCATTATAACCGTGATAGCATTAAATCTGTGAGAAGAGGGAAGTTCAGTTACGAAATCTACAGAAATATCTTCCCAGGGATATGTGGGTGTGGGAAGAGGGAGAATTTTCCTGCCGGTGCTTTTGACTTACCCTTTGTGAGGGTGCACACTTGGCAGCTATCTACATAAAGCTTAACATCTTTGGTGATGCCAGGCATGTGAAGTATTGTGAAAGAAGATGAGTAGTGTGTGCATGACTGGCGTGGCCTGCCACAGGGGAATCATGAACTATGGTAAGGAGTTCTGTATGTAATGACTCTGGAATAAAGACTTTATTTTTATTATTTTTGAATATTCTTTCTGATTCATCATAGGTAAAGTCTGAGAAAGGAGATTTGTTTATCTTTTTTGTTGCTTTTTGTATTTTATTGTAAAAAGAAGAGGAAATGGAAACATTGTTCACAAAGACTTCTAGTGGGAGAATGGTGATGTTAGTGTTATGATCAGGTATGGCATCACCAGATCCGGACGATGTGAAAGTGCATCAGCATGACCATTGCTAGTACCAGGTTTATAGACCATGGTGTAGTTGAATTCTTGCAATAATGCATGCCAGCGTGCTTGTCTCCCTGATAGGATTTGAGGCTTTTTCCAATATTTGAGGTTTTTGTGATCTGTCCAGATCTCGAAGTGTTCTCGACCAATCAGTTAATGTCGGTATTCTTCTAAAGCCCTAATCACTGCTAGAAGTTCTTTGTCATAAATGTTATAGTTCTGCTCAGCAAAGTCAAATGAGTGAGAAGAGAAGGCACAGGGACACCAATGTCTGTCATCGCATTTTACTAAGAGAACTGCTATGGTGGCAATATTTGATGCATCTGTTTCCAAACACATTTCTTGATCTCGATTAGGATATGCCAGGAGCGGAGTTTCTCTAAATTTGTTTTTGAGCGTGTCAAATGCTTCTTGTTGTTTAGTACCCCAAATGAATGGAACATCTTTCTTGGTAAAATTGTTCAAGGGGCATGCAATATGGGCGAAGCCTTCTATGAATCTCCTATAATAATTACATAGGACTAAGAAACCTTGTAGCTGTTTTAGCTTTGTGGGAATGGGCCAATCCAGAACCCCAGAGACTTTGGAACCTTGCATTTCAACCCCCTCTTTAGAGACAACCATATCTAAAAAGTCAACCTTTTCTTGAGAGAAGAAACACTTTTTGGGTTTAGCATATAGGTCTGTGAAGAACTTCCTTCATGATTTCTTCATGTTCTTCTTTGGTTTTACCTTTCGTGAATATCATACAATCGTCAATATAGATGACAAGAATGGTGTATTGGTCATTGAAGATGTTGTTCATCATCTGTTGAAACATGGGAGGGGAATTAGTCATGCTGAAATACATAACCGTTGGTTCACAAGCGCTGATAGGGGTAACAAAGACTCCTTTCCATTTGTCACCTTTTTTGATCCAAACATTGTTGTAACCCCATCAAAGATCTAGGGTCATAAACATATTGGTGCCTTTTAACCTGTCTATCAAAGATGGAATTAGTGGTAAGGGGTACACATTTTTGATGGTACCCTTGTTTAGATATCTATAGCCCATGATGAGATGTTTCTTCCCATCCTTTTTGGGAATAAAAAATACAGGTGCTGTCTAAGGGGATTTGGAAGGGCAGATGTATCCTTTCTTGAGTTCCTTATCTATGAACATGTGGACTTCATCCATTTCTGAATCAGATAAGGGAATTACTCTACCCTTCTTTGGTTCAAAGT
This sequence comes from Boletus huronensis, assembly GCA_038093155.1. Lineage (NCBI taxonomy): Eukaryota > Fungi > Basidiomycota > Agaricomycetes > Boletales > Boletaceae > Boletus > Boletus huronensis. The sequence goes on from JBBPRS010000560.1 coordinate 3,270, forward strand.
TGGGTTTGAGATCTATGGCATGATCCCAGGGCTTTCACTTGGGTAGCCATTCTGATTCCTTTTCTGAAAACACATCAAGGAAGTCATGATAGGTTTCTGGCACCTTATCTGCCAATCCTTCCTCTATGACATGGTGTGAAGCAAAAAAATATTGGTCCCTGAAAGATAAGTCCATAGGGGTGGGACCAGTTTCCATGAGTTTACAAAACTGGGTACAGCATGGGAAAAATAATTTTTTGGTAACCCAGTCAATAAATGAATTGTGGCGGTAAAGCCAGTCATATCCGATAATCATCCAGTGAGTTCCAATTTGAGAAATGTAAGCATGAAGAACTTTGTGATGACCTGCTATCGAAATAATCAACATGACAGCATGGGTTATTTTTCCAATAGATCTATCAGATCCATCTGTGTTTTTTACTATAATAGGATTAGGGATTTCACGGGTGGGAATACCGTGTTTGAGAACATAGTCCTTGTCAATAAAAGTGTGGGAGGCCCCTGAATCAAGAAGGGCCTTAAACAATTGAGATCACCAACTACCATCTTCTTGATGCATAATACATGTCTCAAGCAACAGTTTGCTGCTGAATGACAACATGGAGGAGCTAGAAAAAGAAGTGAGGGGTTTATAAGAAAGGGAAATATTTTGTTGCCTTGTAAGGGAATTAAGTGTGCTATTGTTTATTTCTGGTGCTGCGCCTTGATTGGACACCCTTTTGGAATCATCAAGAAGAGAACATAATACATGAGAAAAAGAAGCAACAGGAAAATCAGTGTCGGTGCAGTCTACTAAGCTATTCTCGTCCATGGGAGTATCTGTTACAATTCTCCAGTAACCCCATTGGACACTTATTTCTTTTTCTTTCTTCTTCTTTGTACTCACTATCACTCATACTTACCCTGTGTTACGACTTGCTAGTAACCCCACTGGATGCTTATCTCTTTTCTTTCTTCCTCTTCGTCCTCACTCTTGTTCCCGTTTACCTTGTACTTTAGTGCCCAGTCATTGAGCCTCACTGAGCATTCCTTCCTTCCTGATCCAGCTATATTCTCCATTGATGACACATCTCCTCTTCTTACTCATCCTGTATTGATGATGATGCATCCTTTTCCTTCTGATAACACATCCCTTACCCTTCACCCAGGCTCAGGCATCTCTATATAAACCCAGTTGTTGTACCACTGTACCCTAGCTTGACCTACCTAGGAATACAAGCATACCTCCTCGCTCTCGCTTCCCTTGAGTCTTTGTTCTACTTTTGAGTGAACACTGTAAGATACTCCGGTGACATCCTTGTCACTCAACCCACCGGAAGATCTACTCTTCTCGCCTCTTCTGTCTTTGTGCAGAAGGATCTCTAGTCATCCTGGACTCTCTCGACCTTGTTCTCACTCATGTCCAATAAGCCCTTATCCAGGCTTGTCTTCAAGTCCAGTATCCAGACCTCGACATTCCCAAGCACACTCGACAACACTCTTGCTTTTGCAAGATCGATTATTGCCCTTACCATCACCAGTACTAGGCTTATCTAGGTTGCACTTGCCCCTATCCAGGTCAAGCATAACACCCTGTACTTTAGTGCCCAGTCATTGAGCCTTACTGAGCATACCCCCTTTTCCAAAACCAGTATCTTCTTTCTAATGATGTGTCCCTTGATGATGATGTGTCCTTTCATTACTCATCCTGTATCTTTGATGATGTGTCCTTTCCCTTTTGATAATGTGTCCTTTACCCTGTATCTTTGATGACATGTCCTTTCTCTTCTGATAACACGTCCTTTCCCTTCTGATGACATGTCCTTTCCCTTCTGATGATGCATCTTTTACCCTTCACCTAGGCTCAGGCACCCTTATATAAACCCTATTGTTGTACTCTTGTACCCTAGCTTGACCTACCTATGAATACAAGCAAACTCTCCTCACTCTTACTTTAGAAGTCTTCATTCTACTTCCGAGTAAATGCTGTGAACCCCTCCAGTGACATCTTCGTCACTTGACCCACTGGAAGTTTACCCTTCTCGTCTTACCTGTCTTTGTGCAGGTGAATCCCTCTTCATCCTGGATTCCCTTGACCTTGTTCTCTCTTGCATTCAACAAGCTCTCATTCAAGCCCATCTTCAAGTCTAGTATCCTGAACTTGACGTCCCTAAGCATGCTCAGCAACACTCTTGCTTTTGCAAGATAGACTATTGTCCATATCACCACCAGTATAAAGCTTATCCAGGTTCACACTCACCCCTATCCAGGTCAAGCATAACAGTATCCATTGTACTACCAGCATCTATAGCTATTGTATGACTGCCAGAAGAAGCAGTAGCAGTATTAAAATGTTCACAGGGACCCTCATCACCTATGAACTGTGTCCTTCTAAAGCTTTGGCAGCATGGTGACATGCCTCAGCCTCAAATTTGTCATGGTAGAAAGCTTCAGCTTCTGCCGAGATGTAGGAAGATGTTCCCACACTTTGCTGAGCAATCTGGGGGGCAACAGGAGGAGTAGGAAGGGGACAAGTGGCATAGTGTTGAGCGGTTTGAACTGGCTCTTCCTGCTGATGGGGCTCATAATTGTTATGATTCGTTGGTACCCCCCTATCTTTTCCCCTTCTACCCCTCCCGCAAGCTCCTTGACCACCCTGATGGCCCATCATACCATCGCTAAGACTTCCTCTGACCAAACCATCACCCACTCACATCACCTCCTGGCCGCATCACCCCCTAACCACGTCACCTGGCCACATCATCCCTCGGCCATGTCACCCAGCTGCGTCACCCCTTAACCACGTCACCCAGCCGCATCACCCCCCTTTTTTACACCCTTCACCCATAGGCTATGCATGGTTCTCTTCTATTTCCCTTCACCCATGTAAGTCTTCCTCTTTAGTCTTCTGTGATCTCTCAATCCCAATCATTGTACCTTTCATCTTATTACCATACTTGTCCTTGCCCTTGACCCTTGCCCTAGACCCCCACCTCACTCCCCTCTGCCCTGGTGGCAGTATTACCTTAGTCTATAAAAACCCCTCATCCCCTCCTCTCTGATTCCCTAGCTTAGTCTTACTCAGTTCTCTCTATGATTCCCTGCTCCTCGTACTATGCCCCAAGCATATTTGTTGTACTTCACTTGGAATCCTATACTCCCAATTCCCTCTCTAAAGTTCCTGTCCTACTTCTGAGTGGACGCTGAATACAACAGTCAACCCTTGACCTTTGTCTTCCCCTTACTCTCATCCTCGAACTTGTTCTCGAGCTAGTTGTTACAGGCTAACATAAGCAAGTGCTATGCACTAGGATTACAGCATAATCAAGGGACAAATTTTCATTTTTCTCACCATTATGCTTGTTTCTTTCTTATCTATCTCTTTCAGACACTTTTATCTATTCTTCTAAGGAAAGGGCAGTTAACTCTGTAAGAACCAGCAAATCAGTAACTCTATACAGAGAGCCACTTCCTATTTATCCTCTTATCTAATCATATCTTAGATCCATGGAGCATTATCAACTCCACTATGGCTCATATCAGTGATCTAGACAATCCTGATCTTTTATCTCTTTATCTTATCTAATCTTTTGAACTTAAACATTTTCCTTTTTATATATCTTAGATCAGATCCTTATGCTTCTGTTCCTAGATCAGATCTGTGATCTGATCACCAAGGCTATGTCTTTTCCTTCTTTATCACATTATTATGCTTCTATCTCACATCTCCTCATGTTCTTAATTAGCTGCCACACCTAGTGTGATAAGCATGTATTTAATCTCCTTCTCACAGCCTTATGGCTATTTCATGCTTCTCTTCCATTCCTGATCTGTTATGATTTCTGCTGAGCACATGATCTAGCCTGCTCCTTTTTCTTCTTCTCATCTCAATCCCACCTCTCCCGCTCCCCCTCATCTCACTCTTGATCCTCCTGCTCCCTCCCCTCTCGCCCTTACCCTCTAGTCCTCAATCACCTAGTTGATATCCCTTCCACCCAACCCTTCGCCTAACTGCATATTCCCCTTATCAAAGATATAAGGTTTTCACCTTTGGATTTCATTTCCAGAACCTTATTCTTCATATGGTCTTTTACGATCAAACCTTAAACCTTCTTTTCAGTTCCCTGTTCATATTTGTTATTGAGGTTCTAGATCTTGCTTAGTCATCAAGTCTAGAACATGATGTCATACCCTTCACCCTGGGTTATAGGGTTCCTTATCTCTTATCTATGACATCATAACCCTCTACCCTAGGGTTCAGAATTCATCCTCTGTCTGTAAGCTAATAACAATAGGACATACTATAGCTGTCAGTGATACTATAGGTTCCACCAATAGCGATTTGCCCTCTTATCATAGGGCTATGGGCACTTCCCTTTCTGGTACTATACTTACCATACTTGTCAGACACAGCATGGTCTGTGCACCCTACCACTTAGGTATAAATACTGGGTCCTTATGGCCCTTTCAATCTAAGCTGGTTTCATACCTTCTTCACTCTGAGCTCGGTCTCTCCTCCAAGACCTTGCTCCCTAGTGCTCTACAGCACTCACTTCAAGCACTCTGTTATACCGACCAGATACCACTCTTGACCGAGTAAGTTCTCCACCAGTCATTGAGCCTTTGCCCCACTTCCTATCATTACCTCTGCTACTTCAGAGTCATGCAACTTTGAAACCCCTCTGCCGCGTCCTTACCTAGCCATGTCATTGCCTAGCTGTGTCATCCCTCCCTTGCCATGTCACCCTCCATGTCACCTTCCATGTCACCACCTTGAGGCCAGCCCTTGGATCTCTCTGTTGCCTTCTCTCCTTCTGTTCCTTGCTTCTTGTCCTCATGTACATTCATCTCCATCCCTTCTTGTCCTCATGTATTCCCTTACTCATCTAACCCATAGCCCTATGTACCTTGGTCCATGCATAGCCACGATACCTATTTAGTCTCGCTTTCCTGCTCTCTCATCCTCTATCTTGACCCACCTTCATCTACCTGGTCATAGCTGAAGGACCTCTCTCTAGTCTCAGCTAGTTCTTCATTGAATCTATGCTTTCTCACTATCTTGCTTCCCTGAGGTCTTGCCCATCCAATCATGGACTTTCCAAGTCTTAGTCTCGATTCGCCTTCCTTGTCTACTCGGTCACCTTCTCGCTTGAGTCATGAATGGATGGATGACCTCAAAGGTCTATGCTTAGCCCTATCCAGGTTAAGCATAACAGTATTCATATTTACCAATTGGCACCATATGCGCACCCTCAGAATGGTCACACAGAGCAATTAATTCGCACCCTTCAGGACAAGGCCCAGGCAATGCGATTACACGCTTGCCTCCCCGAATCCTATTGGGAGTTTGCATTATTACATGCAATACACGTCTACAATTTGACACCTATGAACAGGCTCAATTGGAAAACTCCCTCCAAATTGCTTAAGGGGGAGAAACTGTCTGTTTCTCATTTGTGAGTATTCAGATGTGGTGCATACATGCATCTTCCGGTCAAGACCTGGGAGGGTAAACTCCAACCAAAGTCTCAGCTAATGATTTACATTGGCATTGCGAAGGGTAGCGAAACAAATTGCTTATTTATGTACCCGAACAACAGCATTCATACATCTGTGCACACCGTGTTTGACAAAAATCTCTTTCCGAGATGTTCCAGGGCTCAGCCACATTGACTGATAAGTCACGCTCCACATAAACCCCATACCCATGATGGATCACATTCTGAACCGGAAGATTCAGATCATTCTGATTCCAACCCAGAACCCAGAAGAGCCATTTTGCAACTGGAAGCACCAGCTCTGCCTGCTCCTGTAATGCCTCCAAGATGACCTCGTCCAAACATTCCAGCAGTTCCGCCTCACCCTGAGCGACCAAGGCATGAACTGCATGTGCCTAAACAGCCTGGAAACATATATGGTGATAAACATCCACAACAAGTGAAGGACATCGAAAAGGCCTCAACATGGAAGCAATTAGTCAGAGAACCAGCTCCAAAAGAGCTGGACACACCAAATGTCCCTGGTGGGCTCCCTCCATCTCCTACACCTTCAGAGTGATCACACATTTCCTCTCGTGGAATCAGCGAATGCTCCCAATTATCAGGAATGGTCCTTTAAGGACATACAGAAACTACCTGCAGAGCAACAATGGCTTTGGTGGAAGGCTTGTGAGGACGAGCTAAAGATCCTCAAAGATCGTAATGTTTGGGAAGTAGTTGATTGCCCAACAAATCGAAAAATAATCAAAAACCAATGGGTATTCGATGAAAAATCCAACAGTCATAAGAAAGCCCAGCTTGTAGCCAAGGGTTTCAGTCAAGTCAAAGGACTAGACTATGACCAGATCTTCTCGCCAGTTGTGCGATTTGAGACAATGCGATGCATGCTCACCCTCACCACCACTGAAAACTGGTATATATCAGGACTTGACGTCTGATCCACCTATCTATATGGCATCCTGGATGGAGTTCCCAGAAGGGTTCACCCTACTGAACCAAAACAAGGGAAGATATTACGATTGCTGCGAGCCATATATGGCCTTAAACAAGCCGGTATTACATGGTGGCATGCATTGGACAAGTCAATGGAAGAACTCAGGTTCAAACATCTCCAGACGGATTCTGGACTGTTCATTTATTGGAATGGCAGTGACTTTGTCATTGCCATTATCTATGTTGATGACACACTCTTTTGCGGTCCCTCAAAGAACCTTGTAAACAAAATCAAGGACACCTTCATGAAAAGGTGGGAATGTCAAGATCTCAGGGAACCTCACGAATTCCTCCAAATGAATATATGTCGAGAAGGTCAGTGCATAATAATTGACCAGCGAAGGTACCTTGACAAGGTCCTTGGGCAGTGCAGAATGATCAACACTAAACCAGCTTGGACACCTCTTCCACAGGGTTACTACCCCTCGAAGAATGATGGTCCAGTTGACACTGTTATGCGATCATGCTTTCAGCAAGTCATCAGATCACTATTATATCTTATGATTGGAACCCGGCCTGACATCGCTTATGCTGTCACCCAAATGGCCCACCAATCTGCCAACCCATCACCAGAGCACTTAGAAAAAGCTCTGTACATCTGCCGGTACCTACTCAGAACTAGTGATTACCAATTGGTATATGACAGTGCTTCTGACAAAGGCATTATCACCTTCACTGACTTGGACTGGGATCAGGATAAAATCACCAGTCACTTGCAGATGTTACGCTTAACCCGGATAGGGCCGAGCATAGACCTTCGAGATTGTCCATCTGCTCATGACTCGAGCAAAGGGGGCACCGAATGAATGCGACAAGTGAGTTGGGACTAGAACATGGTGAGTCCATGATAGGGCGGCCAAGACCTCAGGCGAGCGAGGAGGCAAAGAAGCATAGATTCAATGAAGAACTAGCTAAGACAGAGAGGAGATCCTTGGGGAATGACCATAGAGATGAAGGTAACACTGAGCAGGTGTTATCAAGGGATTGTGAAGGTAGATCAAGATAAGGATCTAAGGGTGCGAGTGGAGGTCTATATAAGGGGTCATGGCTGCACACGGACCAAGGTACATAGGGCTAAGGGTAGTCCGGATAAGGAATACACATGGACAAAGGCAAAGGGTAGTCCGAATGAGGAATACACAAGGAAGAGAAGTTCAGGGTGAAGGGTAGTCTAAATGAGGAATGTTACAGGCTAATATAAGCAAGTGCCATGCACTAGGATTACAGCGTAATCAAGGACAATTTTCATTTTTTATTGTCCTTATGCTTCACTTTTCTTATCTATTCCTTTCAGACACTTTTATCTTATTCTTCTTAGAAAAGG
>JBBPRS010000561.1:0-11052 GCA_038093155.1 Boletus huronensis
TCCCCTCCCCCCTGCCCCAGACAAGCAGGAGCCCGACCTTGCCGTCGAAGGCACCCTCACCCCTCTCACTGAGCTGTCCCCCGCCCCAGATCTGGATGACGGCCCCGAGGACACCAAAGACGTCTCCGACAACCCCAAGGAATCCTCCTACCCAATCCCGTCCTCCGCGTCCCAGGATGACCCCAGTCGCGACAGACGAATCCAGCCCACCGTCCATCTAAACGGCATGTCTTCCCCGCCCACCTCCAGCACCAGCTCGCCCTCCAGACAGCTTTCCACCACCGATGCATTCTCTCGGCTCAACGGCACTCCCACTGCGGCTGGTTCATCTCATTCAAGAGCATCCTCGGGCGATTTTCTCGTACCACCACTCCCCTCCGGAGTCTCTGCGCCCGCGCCCGGCCATCCCTCCAGCGATTCAAAGGTCGTCCGAATTCTGGAGATAAATGCCGAACTCTTCAAGTCAGTCGACTCTCCTTGTTTGCTTTCATCCCATCATCTGACCCTTGTGCTTTGTTCAGAGTCTGCTTGGAGTTTCAGCTTCGTGGAATCCCAATCTCAGACTCCCGGTTCCAACAGTTTGTCGCTCTTTTACAAACTTTCCAATTCACTCCTCACATCTATCCAGGTATGCGATGCGGCTTCAGGTAAACCTCACTTGGTTGGCCGCAGCTGCAGATCAACGGCACAACGTACGCATTCTCCCTCATCCATTTCACTCGTCGCATTTTGAAAACGTGACTTTAGAGCCCAAACATCACGCTCCCGATCATGGAACCCCCCATAGCAATCGAGTTTGTATCCATGGACCGACTACATCATCTATACTCCGACATGTCATCAATATTTGCCAAGGACGTCGCGCGGAGACAGCTCCTCAACGCGACACACCAAGGTTCTGTAACCGCCCCCTCTGCAGTCCCTAACGGGGCGTTAAAGCGTACGCGACCAGACGACCTTCCAGACCTCGCCAGCAAGCGGCGCGACGTGGGCGAAAGTAAACCACAGGTAACACATGCACCCCCTCCTCCCATCATATCGCTATCCAGTGCTGTTTCACATCCCAATCCTCCAAACACTTTTCACCCTCCGAGTCAATCTAATATTGCCATGTCGACTGCACCAACCATGCCACAGAGCCCGCGTGTATCAAGTCCTGCGATGGCACCGCCATCAGCGACCCCATCTCTTCCGTTTGGTGCAACAGAAGCCTCGATCGCTGCAAGTACTCGCACACGTGCGCGAGAGCTTCAGATTCAGCAAGCAAGAGAACAACAATTACGCCAGGCTACGCAGATGCAGCATATGCAAGCTGGCCGGCATATGTCCCCGCCTTCAACGTCCCAACAAGTTCCCCAGGGTATTGCTGGTGGACAATCGAATACAGCATTTGGACCGCAGGCACAGCAGCTTAGCTCGATATTGCAGAATCCTAACCACCCGCTCATGCAGTACATGATTCATCAAATACCTCAGTTCACGTCGCTTCCTCCACAACAACAGATGCAGAAACTTCAAATGTTTCAGGTATTCAGTACCCGGCGACTCTCTTGTCACTCGACTGATGAAATCTTTAGAATGTCCTTGCGCAGCGGCAGCAGCAGCAGCAACTCCAAAATCATCAAGTGGCTACTCCACAACGCAATCCACAGATGGCTGCCATGGCACCGAACCCTTCTATACCCTCGATGCCCAACGGAGCATTGAGCGCTGGTGGTGGTCCAAGCCCAGTGTCCCCCCTCGCTCAACAGTCACCGGTCATGTCGCAACAACAACAGCAACAAGTGACCAACCCACCTGCTCAAAATGGCATGTTCTCCTATGGTCAGGGTCACACCAATCCGGGAATGGATCCGCGGATGGCAGGCTCGAATTTTTCTTCGCAGATGCCAGGGGGAATGCCCAACAATATGAATGTGAACCAGCAAAGACAACTTATGTTCATGCAGCAGCAAATGCGAAATACGAATGGAAACATGAATGCTGTTCCGAATATGATGAACTCACAACAACATGCGTATGTGATGGCCCAACGCATGGCTCAAGCGGGACCATCGCAACCTGGCAGCGGTGTAGGTGGGTCCCCCATGTCGGCGCCGACAGGTGATCAATTTCCAGCTCTGCGTTCTAATTCGACTATTCCTGGCATTGCGCGGAGTGCACGTTCTCCTTCCGATGGTGTCCATTCCCCAATGACGCCCCGGGCACCGTCGAGGCTTTCTCAGCAACCTCAGTTACAGCAGAACGACTATTCACAAGCAATGATGCAGCATTCGCATGCTACCATGACTCAAAGTCCGGTAGCATTCAACCCCCAGGTTCAAAGTCACAACTGGCCGCAGAGTGGTCAGCAGCCGATGCAGCAACAGCTGGGCATGGTTGCTGGGCAGATGAATGGGTACTCCATGAACTCGCCGAATAGCGCTGGTGTTGGTGGTGGATTCTTTGGGTCACCATCACCATCGAACCCAAATTGGCAGCAACATCAGCAAGGCATGACGGGAAGCTATCCGTATGGGCATTCGATGGGTCAACACCCGCCATCGGATCAGGGTCGTCTATCACACATGACCGGTATGCCCATACCTCAAAACATGAGCCCCATGGCGGACGGCTCGGGTCCTCCTGGGGAGTACGACATATTTAACTACAACGGCTCATGATCTCTATTCGATTTTTGTTTCCTCTTCTGGACGTGGATGGTTGTCGCTGTTTCTCGTTCGATCCTAATGATCATTATCGCCTCGAGGTGTTATCTTATATGGTTTCCCTTTCCATTTCTCCCTCGCTCCGTGATGACAGCAGGTTGGGCCATCTTGACCGTGGCTTCCGACGACGACGTGCACTTGTTTCCCGGGTTGAATGTCCAAGCTGTTTTCTTTCTTTCTTTTTCCCGCCATACTATACATCGAGTGCACTTTGACGGCATATCGTTCTCGCTTTACGCAAATAGTCTGTTATGAAGTAGGTTTGTCTGTATGCTGTAGAAAGAACACTATTGAAGTTCATTGATATCCCATGGGCACTCCGATAAGCTTCCGCGCTCGGTCTGGCGCTCGTCTACTTACGGAATCATTCCACTGGCGTAGCTGTGCCTCTGACGGTCGGCGATGGTGTTTACGAAGCTTTCCGTGCAAGAAAAGGATGCGTTTTTCGGACTCCTCGACGAGTAAGTGCTTGCCGACGCGTTTCAGAGTCCTCTCCATGATGGCACAACACCATGTCCTGGCTGTGGCTGATCGACGCATCCTCACAGGTACTTTCAATCCCGGCCCGAACTGTTCGGGCAGAACGAGAATGGCCAGGGGGTGAGCGGGCTTGCTGGGACTGGCGTATCGACGGCGGCTGCTGCGTCGGTCGTCCAACGTGCGTTTGCGACGAGTTCAGCGAGTGGAGGTGCTGGTGGTGCGTTGGGCAAATCGAATAATCCGTATGCTGCGAGCATGGTACGTCGTCGTGCGTGTGTGTCGGAGATCCTTGCCCTGGGCCGTCAGCTAACGACCTCGTCTGGAAATTTTTTTAAAAAAAACCCCTTGTCGCGTTCCCCTCTTACTCGTGGCCATACATATCACTGGCACATGGTCAGCCCAACAACGCCGACGTTGCACATGCCATGACGGTCGGCCGTGTCGCCGCTGCCTCGCTCGCGTTCTCCGGTGGCGGCGGAGGTCTCCCATTCCAATCGCAATCGCAGAAGATCCAGCAGGGCAAGTCGGGGGATCCACCCACCCTCCCTCGCCGCGCGGCGTCCGACGTACCCGCGAGCACCCCCCTCGAACGGATGGGTCTGCCCGGATCGGAGGTGGATAAGCTCGTGACGAAAAAGGCGAGTTCTCCGTTCCGATTATCCTTGTATCTGTTTCTCACCACGTCCCGTCTCCCGTCTCCCGTCCCCTGTCTTCCCCTTCCCCTCCTACTTCTTGACCTCTGATCGGGACGACACATGTCACACATATTAGGCGAGCGTCTTTTCCGCGTTCAAAAAGCCCGAAACGGCGGGGGTATCGATACCCCCCGCGTTCGTCGCCCCTAGAAACACATTCGGTCCACCGCCGGCACGAAACGCCGGCACCGGCGCGGGCGGTGGTGCGGTCCAGACGCACTCGCAACGACATGTGGCGGTGCCCGAGTCAGAGTCGGAGGTGGCAGAGGGGGAATGGGCAGAGGTGTTGTATGATTATAACAGCGAGGTGCGTCACATCAACGAGATTTTTTTTTTTTTGGTGATTTGGGGTGACGCTTTGTTTGTGCGCAGGACCCGGGCGATTTGGAGATCGAAGCTGGTACGAGGGTGTTCGTCACCGACAAGTCGTCGGAGGACTGGTCAGGCTTTTTCTCTCGTTCCAACGGTTGGCGGTCGTCGTGTCTGACTTGGATGTTTGCAGGTGGACAGGCCAGGCAGAGGGTCAGGGAAAACAGGGTCTTTTCCCTGCATCATATGTCAAGCTTCTGTGACGTTTTAGTTGGAGGATCTATTGATCGAGGAATCGTTTACGCCATCACGCTCCAACAGCTGGATATTGTGTCCATACGTTCGTGCGTTACAGATATCGTCATTGAGTCGATCAAAACGACAAGGGTATGATACACAGAACGAGAGTGGGAAATAGATCATGTATGCAAGTACGGCTACAGCGGCATGGGTGTCCATAGGAAACGCACCAGAATCTGTCAGGTATGGGATTACACAGGTCTCTTTTGGCCTACCAAATGGGTCGAATGCATGAGTGTCCGCGAGTACATTGTATGTCCGATGTTAGAGATGTGAGATGAAAAGACCGTCCGACGCAAGAAAAGAGAGTGGCTTTTTTTGATAGAAGCAAGATTTTGATGTCCGCTTGGTGCGTGATCGTACCCGCGCCCCGCATCCAGGAAGAGATCAAACGTCAAGGACGTGTGAATTGGCCGCCGCTCGAAAGATGGAGGACCGCGAGTGAACCAACCTTCGGAAAGTGCTCCCGTGGCCCTGAGGATGATGTTCAGGGGGTTCGACAATAGTCACGGCAGGAGGCGCGGCGCAAGCTTTGGTGACTGAAACCTCCTTGTCGTGGGTCTTCGTCGCTGCGTTCCACATACGACTGAGGAAACCAGGGGTGCTGAAGCTTTCCTTGATCCGAGGCGAACCCACAGGAGTGTTGATGCCCTTGGTCTGCAAGCCTATCGATGTTCCGTACACGTACGAGCTCACACGCGGCTTCCCACCATGACGATGGACGACTCTGATAGAGCACGGCTCGGGTAGGGAGGGACTAGAGTTCTCTTGGCTCGTCGGGGAGGAGTGTCCTATCGCTTTGACGGTCGTCGCAGAGTTGATGGACGAGGTGTCGGACACTTTCCTGCCCTCGCGGCGGATCTGAGACGGAAGAGAGCCAAGCACGGACCGTTTCCTGGACAGCAACTTCTGATCGTCGCGCTCATCCTCTGGGCTAGTGATCGAGCCGGTCGACGAATCCGTGTCCTCGGTCAAGGAGTCCATCTCAGAGTCGGTCGCGCCCAAAGTGTCGGAGCTATGACTGCTTGACAAGGGGGATGGTTGCATGGGCGGGGGAGGCTGTCGACTCGTAGGGTTGTGCAGCACACTCAACCGGCCGTTAGACATTCGTTTTGCAAGGCCACGGACTGTCGACACGATGGAGGAACTCGTCACGACTTGCGGGCGAGGAAGGGGATCGTAAAGAGGAGGAGGGGTCAGGGGATGCAGTGCCTGAGCTCTCGCCTTTCCGGCCTTGGCAACCTTTTCGACGGCGGCGAGCCTCGTTTCTTGAGGGCTGGGAAGGTCACTCTGCTTGTTAGCGAAGAAGGGTACAAAGTGGTTGACTGCCTCATCTTCGTCGAAGCGGAGATCGTAGTCCAGCAAGAAGAGAAGTTGCTTTTCCATGAGGTTTACCTCGGCGAGATCGAAAAGGGATGAATAAGCAGACCAGTGCTTGTTTTTCGGAGACGAGTCGTTGAGATATTTTGCAGCAACGATGAGGGTGGCCAAGAAGACACGGTGTCGCGTACAAGGCATGCCTGTAAAAGTGGGATCAGGATAGGCGGGGGATGACGACGTGGACTGACCCTTGGCCATGGCAGGCAGCTTTGAACGAAGACGTTGGAGGTAAATGAGGGTGGTGAGCAGGGTGGGTACCTGCACGTTCGATTTTAGGATGAGCTGCACGATGAAGGACTCCAAGCCAGGGAGACGGAAAGGTGGAGGAGGCACGTCGCGAGCGTGCTTGTCCGACGGCACGGACGCGGACGCGGGCTTGACAGGGGTGGGTGGCGGGGTGGGCAAGGGCGGTGTCTCTGGACCCGCTGGGGGCTGTTCTTCAACCATGATGACCTGCGCTGCCTGGAGAGCGATGTAGTGGACCATTTCCATCGAGACACGCTTGCTCATCAGGTCAACGAAACCAGGGTTGTGGAGGGAGGCGGGGAGGAGGGAGGCGGGGTGACGACGGTCGACGGACATTGCAAAGGGAGCGGCTTGATAGTGGTGTGAAACGAAGGAACCGACGCGTCGAGGTCACGGGATTCGAAAGTCGACGGAGCCATCTTTTTATGTCCTCCTCGCGCTTTCGTGTCGGACTGGACTTTGAGTGCAGACCATGTCCGACCGGATCGCCACCCTCTCCCTCGTCTTTGGTGGCTGCTGCAGGTGCGCAGCGAAATCGACGACGTCCGCCGTCCCAGACTGAGCACGTCCACAGCAACGCGATCACGACAGAGCGGCTCACCTCCGAGAGCCCCTCTGCGGGCATCCTCATCACGTTCTTTCAGTTCCTCGTCGTCTCCCTCTACGCACTCCCCACCCAGCTCGTCTTCTCGGTCCCGCGCGGTCCTGGCACGACCTGGCTTCCCCGGCTGAGAACACGGAGAGTACCCCTTTTGCCCTACTTCGTGCAGGTCGCACTCTTCTTTGCCCTCTCTATCCTCAACAACGCCGCGTTCGCATACGACATACCGATGACCGTGCACATCATCTTCCGCAGCGGCAGCATGGTCATCAACATGCTCCTCGGCTGGCTCATCGTAAACAAACGGTACGTCCCCCGGCCCTCCACCCGCTCCGCTTTGCAACGACTCACCAGCCGTGTCCCCCAGATATACCCTCAAACAAATCGGTTCCGTATTCACAGTCACGATCGGGATCATCCTCGCCACCCTCTCCGCCTCTAAACCCAACCCCGATCCCTCGAGCGCACACCCAACCGACGTCGCCGGTTCCCTCTACGCACAAGGCGTATCCATCCTCAGCCTCGCGCTCCTCCTCTCCGGATTCCTCGGACTCACCCAAGACTACGTCTTTGCGCGATACGTCAAACCCTCCGCGTCCGACCCCCTCGCGCAGCCGTCCTGGCAGGAGAACATGTTCTACCTCCACGCTCTCCCCCTCCCCCTCTTTTATTTTTCCCGGGACAGCATCGCGACCGAGTTCACCCGGCTGAGCGCCAGTCCGACCGTCCCTCTCCCGTCCGTCCCGCTCGTGGACGCTTACCTCGCCAAGGCGCTGGACAGCCCCGCGCTCGTGCTGCCTTGCATGTTCTTGCACCTCTTCGCGAACACGGCGACACAGCTGCTGTGTGTCATTGGCGTCAATAGACTCACTGGGCGTGTGTCATCGCTGACAGTGACGCTCATCCTGACCGTACGCAAAGCCGTCTCGCTGCTTCTCAGCGTCGCCGTGTATGGCGGCCAAGCGAACGCCTTGATGTGGACTGGAGCTGCACTGGTGTTCGTTGGTACGATGGGCTACTCGACCGGATCCCGGACAAAGGTGAAGGACAAGAGCGATTGACGAACAGAAGTCTCGACTCGTGCAGATAGATGGTGCTCATCATAGACGTAAAGTTATTAATGACATTATCGGAAGACGATGTTGTGTACAAGTCAGATACCACAGGTCTAGACTTAGGCCTCTTGGCCCGTCGCGATATCCCACGTCTTTTTGATCAGTCCGACAGATGGATCTACAGAATCCTGAATCTTTGCGAAGCCGACAGTGCTGAGCGTCGTCGCGTAGTTGCGGAGATACGGCGCATACTGAGATAGATGCTAGATGTAAGCCCGGGCGTCGCAACAGTGGAGAGAGACGAACCATTCTGCAAAAGTGTCTATACCATCCCCAAGTCTCCCAGGCCCTCCACTCGTCATTGGACCATGTTGAACGTTGTTCCCAAGCTTCATCTCCGATCACGCTATGGCCATACGGGTTCTGATGGGCATCACCTGGCGAGGGTGCGAGACACGACACGAAGCCCTCAATCGCCCGCGAAAGTGCGCCCTTTTGCTCGCGAGTGAGACTCGCAAACGCTTTCAGAGCCGTGGTGAGCTGAGGACTTTCCGCCGAGTCATCTACGTGGAGAAAAAGGTGAGGAGAAACGCACGCTCTGCAAGAAAGACGGAACCATACCCTGTTTGATAGGCTTCACCTCCCCGTCCACCTCCATACTCGCCTCATCCGCGCCGCCACTCGCCTTGACCCGTGCGATACTATCATCCTGCTCCTTCCTCAGCACCGCCACCTTCCTCCTCGCAACCATCACTCTCCCGTTGGCCTTGTCCAAGGCACCCTTGATCAGATCCCATTCAAACGTACCAACGGACAATGGGTTCGTTGCTGCGCCTTCCTCGCTGCTACTGCCCGCCGAATTTCCAAACGTCCACGCGATAACGTCGGTAGGATCGACAATCTGGTATTGCATCAACTTGTCGAACACGATCCCAATGATTTGTCGATTCCTCTTCCAAAAGGAAAAGACGGCGTTGAGAATGTCCGTTTTAGCCTCCGTGATATCCCCACCGCTTGGGGCAGGACTGGGGTTCGCGAGGCCGCGAAGAAGGGGAAGATACCGCTCGATGGCATTGAGTAGGTGGGAGAAGGAGCGCGAGCCGATCGACAGCAGAGATTGGACAGCTATGGAACACATCAGGCTGTCGATGGATGCATATGGATGTGGGGCAGAAGGGATCGACTCGAGGGATGTCCTGAGGCTGTCGAGATGAGATACGACTTCCTCGGCGCGGGAACGGCCACGAAGGAGGCTGAGGATAGACTGGGTGGCGTCATAGTAGGGAGTCGCTGTGGATCGCGAGTGAGGAGAGGGCAACGGTTGGGGTAAGTCGAGTGAACTTACAGGGATCTTCGTATTCAAAGCTAGGGCCCGGGGGTTGAGTAGCGATCACGTTCGGGTCCGTTTGCATGGACTCGGGAAGGGTTTTAAGAATCCGGTCGTGATATGACAACCGCACTTCGAGCTGAATTGCTCGGCGAACAAAGGATCGTTTTGGATGCTGCTCCACAAAAGTAAGATCTGGGACCCTGTTTAACAAGGTCATCAGTATAACCCAGAGACGATGAGGTCAAAATGCCTACCATTCTTTCCACACCCACTGGAACCCGAAGTTACTCATGTGTACAGCGAACCACTCGACGAAACGACGGGAAACTTCAGGGTCGAGTCCGTCGCCAAGCGTGGTATACAGCTTTCGGATGGACTTGCCAACCGCTGGACCAACAGTAGAAGGCGAGAGTTTACAAAGTTCGGTGATCAGCGAAATGTAGTAGACTGGTTTGTGAGGTGGCTCGGGAAGAAGGAACAACGAGCCGAGGACCATCTGACGGGATGATGTGATGTTAGCGATCCTACGGTTAGCTTGAAACGGTGCTTACCTCGATCACGACACTCTCGAGCTGCCAGTTCTTAGCATTCGGGTCTTCCTCAGTAGCGGGTGCTGCTCCAGATCTGGGCTTGAATGTGCCTGGTACACACCACTTGGGGTACTCAAGTAACAGTCTAGCACACTCCTTTCGATTGATCTCAAAAATGTCGACCATGTCACGGACGTTAGAACGGATGAGGAACCCAGAGACGCTTATGGGCTCTGGAGTTATCTGTCATAGATGTCAACGCGGTGAACGAGCCTTTCGATGGTGCATCACAACGCACGGTAGTGTCAAAGAGGCGGAAGAAGTACTCGGGCCATTCTTCTTTTTTCACCTGGGCATCCTCGCCTGCGTCGGTTGCAAGGCCATCGAGCTCGATGACCTCTGGCGGTACCAGGATGGAGGGCAGCTCGAAGGGCGAAGAGACGGTGGGGTCTAAGTCCGGGTAGTCAAGATATGGCTGTGGGACACTGCTCCAAGCATCCAAAAATTCAGACGATTCGAGTGCCTTGAGTACTGCGAGGCCAGTCTCAAGAAGCTGCAAATCACAGCGTGTAAGCATAAAGAAGACGAGATTTAATGGTCCATACCTCTTCCGCGTTTTCAAGAAGTGCAGCATCGGAGGATTCGAGAGACATCATAGGCTGGACGAGGACCTTTGAGGCGACAACAGATTCGTTGAAAGTCTGAATAGCTTTGATGATCTCGGCCGTGTTTGGTGACAAACTCTTCTTGATGACCGATCCAGCCTGGAAGGGGGCGGTTTGCGGATGGACAAGACGAGGAAAAGGAGAGACAAACGATGAGCAATCCTTCTGTAGCACAGAGAGCGGCGTTTTTTCCGCGTCCATACGACACGCCAAACTCGTCGAGGACAGCTGCAAAGGATTGGAGAAGTGCAGACATGGATTCGATAGAGATGACTTGAGCGACCATCAAATGGGCGAAGAAGTGTATCTAGTCACGCGGTCAGCATGGGTGATCGGGTTTCATGTTTGGACGTACGCAGAGACGAATATCTCGCCACGCCAGCTTGTCGAGGTAGCCTCGGAAGCCCTTCCAAAAATCTTCGAGGACTAGCTTTCCAAGCGAGGGTAGGGACGAGGACGCAGACGCGAGCGCTGTCTCTGTCTCGGCAGGTGCTGGGTCATGCAGCAAACGGAGCAGGGCAGCATAGTATGGGATCTTGTACGGCTGCTCTGTGACGCTGTGTCAGGGTTAGCAGCGAACGGGCAAGAGGCCTGGCTGTACGCTCACGCAATGCGAAAGCCTTCCGATATGGCTGCGACGGTGACAGGTGCTTCACGGATCTGTTTTGCGACCCGGGGGACCTCTTGGACGGGATCCTGGTCTGGCGCGTCAGGACGGGGCGGTTGGGGCAAGAGGGGGGGGGGGGGCCAACT
>JBBPRS010000562.1:0-11038 GCA_038093155.1 Boletus huronensis
TCCCCACTCACCCCCCACCCCCAAAACAGAGCCATCGAAAACGGCGCCAACGCCCTCGCCGAATCCTTCCTCTTCGCCGTCGCCGCCCTCCTCATCCTCAGCGAGTCATACCGTACGTCCTCCAAACAATCGAAACGCCGCGACGACGTCGACGAGAAACTCGAAAGTCTCCTCGGCGCCGTCGAGAGACTGCAAGAGGGGACGAAGGAGGTCGAGAGCGCGTTGGAGCGGTCGAGGGAGGAGGTCGAGGCGGAACGGAAGAGGAGGGAGGCGTTGGAGCGGGTCGTGGAGAGGTTGGTCGGCGTGGGAGCAAGACTTGGAAGGGCAGATGCGTCGGTGTGGGACGGAACGCCGTTGAGCGCGCCGAGAGTGGCCCCCGTGCGTAGCTCTGACGATCCGACCTCGTCTTCGTCATGACCGGCAAGTGTGTTTATCCATGCACAGTGTATATATTGACCTGTTAGACCGTTACGAACCACATGACAGGAAATGCAAGATTCCTCGCATACTTGTCATAATACGTGTTACAATAAGATGTCTCCCCTCTACATGATCAAGCAGCCCCCCGCACACAACTTCCCCACCCACTCTGCCACACTAAGCTTCCTGCCCCGCACACCGTCCGCCGCCCAATCGATTGCCCCGCCCACCCTCGTCACTTCGATCGACACCTCCTTCTCGCCACTCACAGGCACCGCATAAAACCACCGTAACGTCTGCTCACCCTCGTCCAGCTCCACCCTTCCCTCCGACGCCTTGACCTCCACCGCATACCCCTCCGTCTCTATCCTCTCCCCCTTGCCAGATCCCAGCGATTTCGTCAAAGGCAACGTGTCCGTCGACCCACTCCTACCCTCGGACACCTCCGCGTCTTCCGATTCGGCCTGCCGCTCACGTTCCCGAACAGCAACAGATCGCTCAACGCACCCCGCCGACGCAAAATGCACCAACGGGATAAAAATCTCTGTCAGAAGCTCCCTCTCACCCTTGTCATCATCGTCCTTGTCCGAACCTTCCCCCTTCCCCTCTCCATCTGTCACCGTCGCCGTTTGTGGCGCATCCGCAGGCGTGACGCGAACCTTGACCTTCAACGACGCCTTGCTCATATCAAATTGGATATCCACGGGCGTACCGACGACCTTGGCAGGATACGGTCGACAAAAGGCGCGTACCGCACGTGCGCCGTCCCGCAAGAACCTCAAGAGCTCGTGTAGCGGCACCGACGACCGCGCAGTCACATACGGAGACGACGGAACAGGCAGCGTCACCGACGACGCGCTCGAGGTACGTGCCGACGCCAATGACCCAGCCACTCCAGAATGGTGTCCCGTCCTCCGTACGTCGTCCTCGCTCCACAGACTCAAATCCTCATTGTTCCACCCATCCCCCCACATATGGCTGTTGTCCGGACAATACGTCCACACCGTATAGCTCAACACGTTCGGCCCATCCGTCCCATTCAAACTCGCGTCCAGTGCACGCTCCTGTGTCGAATAATCCCCGTAACCCTTGCGCGTCGGATCGTACGCCTTCTTGTCGTCCAAATCTATCGGTGTCCCGATTTCGCCGATCATAGTCGGATACCGACGCAACCCCGGAACGTCCACGCCAAGCTGGACCCCGTCCGACTTCAAGATCCCAAGTTGACTCTGAATGCTCGCACGAATCGCCCTCTCCCCAAACTTGGCCGCAAATATCGGACTGCTATACTTGCCCCTGATAACGCCTAGTCCGTCCGCGTTGATCAAGTGCCACTGACGCGTGATGAGCGTGAGTCCATCGTAATAGTGGGTCGAGTGGCAGCTGCGTCCTTGGAGCAACGATTCCGGGATCGCCGGGGGAATGGCAAAGACTGGAGCTTGAACGAACGCGATGGCGCTTGGGTGGGCGGCGCGGATGCGAGTGACGTAGTCAGTCAAGTGGGGCAAAAAAAAGTCTTTGAGATAGTTCACTGGCACGGGGTTGGGATCGGCGACACCGGATGGGGAAGAGGAAGGGTAGTAACGAAAATAATGAGGTCGTAGCAGGGAACCGGAGTGGATATCCCATACGCCATGGAGAGCCCATACACACGTTCCCAGCGTCCATTCGCTCGATCGTTTCCAGCCCCACTTGGGATGTACGCCGTTTGGCTCGGTACTGGGATCCGCCCATATGCGAACACCCTTTGGATCGACCGTGACAGTCCCGCTGCGCTTCGAACCAAACGAACCAAACGTATAATTATCCAACGTCTGCGCGACACCCATCCCGAGCGTGAACGATTGCAGCGGAGTCGGCACGGTCCCCTTTTTCAGCGCCGTTCCTTGCTTGATCGGATACACGCTCAGATCCTCGTACCCAATGAACCCCTCGGAAGGTTCATTCATATTATCCCAGCCAATGACGACGTCATCCAACAATCCACCCGCGTCGCGAATCCGATCTGCGAGTACCCCAAAGGCCTGTATGAAGTGAGACTGGAGGTAATCTTGAATATGGACCCCGTCGATGATGCATTTGGGTGCAAAGGTTTTGCCGCCGAAAAAGAGAGCAAAGAGAGTTTGGGAGGCGAGACGACCGTAGTTGGTGGACCAGACCATGGCAGGGAGGGAGGCGGGATCTGGGGTGTCGGAAGAGGCGGTCGAGTATTCGCAGTGTACGATCGCGGCCTGGGTTGCGGTGAAGGCTTCTGGGTCGATGCCACACGCGGGGAGGGTCCAATAGGGAGCACCAGAACCGCCCGAGAAACGCGACCACTGAAAAGAAAAGAGAGGGGTCAGGGACGAGCGGACGGGGGACAAAACGGACGCATACACCGTCTTGATGCGGGTCCAGATAAACTTTGAACCCGTATTCTTTGCATTTATAAAGAACGCGAACAGTATAGTCCATGAAATCATAATCATAACGTCCGCTATGCCACGGTCCAACGTTGAGAACGGCGCGTCACAAAAAAAAAGGGGGGGGAGGGGGGGACGGTACTCACGGTCCCTCGTGTTCGAGCGCTTCCCAAGTGATGGGATACCGAAGCACGTTAAACCCCCATCCTCTGAGACGACTTAAATGCGCGTCCGCAGAACCATCGTCGAGATTAAAGGGGCGACCGAGAAAGCTCTGTCCGCCAGCCTGTGCAGACGACCAAAAGCCGTCGAGAACGTGGGATCGTTGGCCGAGGGGCGCTTTGGAGGACCCAGAGAGGTTCACGCCGCGCAGTAAGAGCGTGCGGCCGTTCGCGTCGACAAAGTGGCCGTTAGAGGTGTGTAAATAGTCTTTTGAGGTCGGTTGGCCTGTCGTTGGGCATGTTCTAGGTACTTGTGGCATCACCTCGTCGTCGTGCGCTCGTACTAGTCGAGGTGGTCGCACTGAAGTAAAGAGAGAGATAGGCGGGGCCCGGAAGCGGTATTAAATGGGAATTGAATCGTACCACTTCCACGCTGCCTGAAATGGTGCTACCGGCTCGATCGGGTGCAATGTGCTCCCGGACGCGGCGCGAGTCACTCCACTCATATTAATGAAAGTTCGAAACCAGACTGGCAGTAGTTGATCCATACACCACCCAAAAGCGTCTATGTTGTATGAATGATGGGCCTATCATACATACTACTTCAACTAGCACCACCAAATTCGGACCCGGAAGTATCCATCCTACCGGGGCATGGACATGCGGGCGACATCAGTTATTCAGAACCGTCGGGATACCCGCAAGCTTCATTTTGACACCGATCTCGAATAGATAATCCAGGCACTGATAAAGAAAAAAAAAAAAAAACTCTATCGACTTGATAGAATCAATCTGGCACGACAACACTTGCCTCGGTCTGCGTTTTCGCCTTTTGCCAGTCATCCCCTGTCGAATCGAGTGATCAGCCTAGACCCCGCCCCCTTTGTTTTTCCCGGATTACGGCTGCGGGAACGTACCCCACACGTAGATCCCATGCCTCCTCACAAGGATAGCCGCGGCGTCCGGGTATTTCTCCATCGCCGCTGCCATGCTATCCGTCAAGTCTTCCTCGAACGGGGTATTGGGAATGATCGGAACGCGGAGGGTATCCAAATACGACATGGCCACGCCATTTCCGCCGATCCGAACACCCTTGATCATCTATCCAAGACTTATCAGACGCGGCGAATCCCCCCCTCTACCAAGCCACGAGTCCCCTTACCTCCTATCGTCAGACAAAAGAAAAAACACGTTGGGTCAGCGATCGCGATCGTGATGGCCCGTCGGTCCTAGAACGCCCAAACCTTACCTGATGCGAAATCTCAAAAAAATCACCTTCCCACAGCAACGTCGCCATCACCGCATTCTGCGAATGGGTATGAATACAACTTCCCGCGTTCCGCTTATCGAACGCGTTCCAAAACAGCGGCGTACACGCCGATTCCTTGAGGTTTTGTTTCGGACGACGGAGAAAGACGCGATCCGTGTGTGGCGAGGGGGTGGTGGGTTGCGGGAAGGGCAGGACGAACATGTGCGCGGGTTCGATGCGTTCTTTCTGAACCCCGGACGGTGCGATGTAGACTTTGTCACTGGTTATACAGATCAGTGGAGCATCGACGGAAAGCTCAAAGAACCGTGACTCACCCGACGCGGATACAGATTCCACCCCCCGTCCCGGTAACCCAACCGAGCCTGTAAAAGCCAGCGCACAGCTCCGGGATGAGATTCGCGGGCTATCCACGGACGCGCATTAGCGGGACCGTCTGCGAGATGGGCAAAAACGTTACGTGGAGGGGATCGGTCGAGATCACGAGCGCATCGGCTTCGTCGCTGGACATGTTGGTTCAACGAGTCGTCGCGTTATCAACTGGGCCGATAGAAAGGATACATTGGGGGGTCCATTTCCTGTTACGATCAACTCAACCCCCACGCAGAGCGGTGCAGCCCCTGAGTGTCTTGGTCAACGCTGGCCTTGTACAGGACAGACCAGCACATTTTCGACGGATGTGTTCAAACTCATGTACGACGGAATGGTCGTAGCGCAGTATAACATAGCTTATCCGATGTACACGACCCACGTTTGATCCCTATGTAATCTCCAGGTCAATGCGCCGTCACGTTCAACTTGAAGTGACCGAGGGAAATTACTCGTACAACAGCTCCACCATCAAGGCACCCCTCCACACTCGACGGGGACCTAACCTCTCCAATAGTTCGGCTTGACGAACGGCATGGGCGTCACGACCGCCTTCCGCAATTTATTCCGTACGTCAATATCGACTTCCGTACCCTTTTTATGCCACCCCGACGTCACGTATGCCATAGCGATGTTCTTTCCCAGCGTAGGTGATGGGATACCCGACGTCACCATTCCTAAAAAAAAAAAGGAACGCGCTAGATGAGGAAATTTACAAAATGCACATGGGTGAAACACGAACCGATACTCTCCGTCTTTGACGGCACATATACCCGTGCGCCCTCTACACACGCAAAAAAAAAACTCAATTAGCACAACCATCGTCAGACCACGGTTAGCGAGCAAGACTAACGTCTGGCAGGAGCCCCTTCGACGATCAACCCTACCCGACGCCTCGGAGGTCCCTCCTTCAGATGCTTCAACACGTGTGCCGCACCGATGAAACCCCCCGTTTCCCTGCGTTCTTTGCCTACAGAACGCGACGTAGACATAGACATGTCAATGCGTGGACGCCGCTCCATGGAGCCAAATACCCACCAATCAACCACGTCAGACCCGCCTCAACTGGAGACGTGTTGTCGTCGAGATCGTTCCCGTATAGACACAGGCCGGCTTCCAAGCGTAGACTGTCCCGTGCCCCTAGGCCGGCGACTTGGACGGGCGACTTGGCGAGGAGACGTGTCACATCGACCGTTTGCGACGGCGGGATGGATATCTGACAGCGTGTCGTCGGCAGCATTACTTTGATATACATCCGACGCTTACCTCGAAACCGTCTTCGCCGGTGTAACCGCCCCGTGCGACGTGGAGATTGAATCCCTCGATAGGGACATAGGCCGATTTACCAAACGTCAACCCCTTGAGATCGAAAGAAGTGAGTCCCTGCAGGTACTGTGCGGCTTGAGGGCCTGATCGGACCAACACGGGCATCACGGGAGTAAAGCGGATCTGAGGCGACACAAAGCCAAGGGGACAGGGCGCAACGCACCTTGCAACGCAACCAGCCCCCAATTCTCCAGCACCTCATGCTCGACAGGTCCCGCTCTCGCCTGTTCGCTCGCGTTCCACTCTGCTAATTTGCCACGGAACCAAGCCAGGTCTTTATCCCGCGTACCTGCATTTGTGACGACGTAAAAGGCACCGTCGGAATGCTTGGTGATCATGGTATCATCGATGATACCACCGTGTTCGTTGAGAAGCACTGAGAGCGTCGAGGAGTAGGGTGCAAGTGACGCGAGTGACGACGGCGTGAGCCATTCAAGAAAGGCGGTTGCAGTCGGACCACGGAAGCTATGTTCGATTCGTGGAATCACAATGATTTAACTCATCCGTGGCAAGCGCGAGGAGGCATGCAACGATACGAAACACGTGCGTACTTTGATTGAACCATGTGTCCGACGTCAAACAATCCAACACTGCTACGGACGTGCGTGTGACTGACGACTGCGGTCGGAAAACCATTTGGTGGTCAAGGACACGAAAACCCGATAGGCGGACAAGTCTCACGACTAACCTTGACCGACAGATCCGTAGGAGAGCGGCATCGAGTATCCCGCAAACGGGACCATCTTGGCACCATGTTCGACGTGAAAGTCGTAGAGACCCGTCTTTCGGAGCTACGTTGTGGCCCAGGTTGAGAAAAAAAGGGGAGATTTCGTCTGACGGAGGTGGGACTCGCCGTTTCGCTAGACGACGTTGCGACGCCCCTGGTTAGAGATTGTGTTTGGAGCCAAGACAATGCACGACGGGTAGATGCGGATGGGAAGAAACGTCTCGAGGACTGAATGGTCAACATGCTGGTCGTGGAAGAAAGATCTGCAAAGTCGTTTCCGTGACATTCCGCCTTTCCCGCAGGACCGATTATAATGCCGTGACCGGACACAATGTAGGATACTATAGCAGCCTCGGTTGCCACTGTGGGCAATGCTATACATACTATCGTGTCCCAGTCTCCAAATACGCAGAAGCTACTAGTAACATCTTGAAACGGTACAACAGCTTTTTGTCTCCTTATGTCACAGGGACCCGCCAGCCAAAGGCGATAATGGAAGGACGCGATCACGCTCGCTCCACCCGGATCATCAACGAGTGGCCTGGTAACGACCAGTCATGATGCATGACGCATCATGCAGGTGCGTCTTACGTTGGCGCTTCAAGTCGATCCACGCAGACAAACGCTCTGAATCGAATGTTGCCGGGTATACATATTCCGAAAAGAAAGGGAAAAAAAAAGAATTTGGACGTAAGCGCTCTGAATCTCGACAACACGGCATAACAGCAAACATCTCAATCGACTCATCCACCATGTTCTAGTAGTAGGACGACTCGCTTAGTACTTTACCAGCCACTGGCCAACTAATCGTGAACGTGAATCGCAACGTCGCCCAAGAGGGTCGGATCCACTGGTAGTCACTGGGTTCCGAGTCACTGGACGATAAATGTGTACGGTACGTAGGACGCGACTTCAAGTTATAAGGACCCACTGCAGGCACCAGGCCGCAAACAAAGCCGAGCCAAAATGACAACATAGCCGAGCCAAAAGACCCTTATTTCCTTTTTTGCTAGCCGCATCCCCCAATCACAGCCAGATCTGTCAGAGGTTTGTGCCATGTGGTAAGTAGAGTCGTCAAGCGATAACGTTTAATTGACACACCCGTCTCGCAGATGGGCGGGCCACTGAACTACCAGCGCCGCCCTCCAAATCAACCTCTTCCTCCTCCAATCCACCGCATCATTGTGTGCGTGTGCGAAAACTCTCAAGTCTTATAATTATCTTTATCCCTCGCCCTTTCTCTCCTTTCTCTTTCCCTGCTCTAATTCCTACCCTTCAGTCCCCCCAATGGACTCGGAGCTCACACTCGTCAGCTTCGCCCCACCTACACCCTACTTTCTGAGCTCGACGGACCTCACAGACGCAGTGATATATGCGCATCCCGGCGTACCCCTCTACAGAGTCACCAGCGACGCCAAACACATCAAGATTTGGGACGGGACCACCCTGAACCGCATCATCGCCATCCTTCACCGCCGGGATTTATTCTCGGACACGATTTCTTTTCCACAACGACATGCAAATGGCGGCACGGGCACGGGCACAGGGACGCAGCTAAGCCTCCATCGATGGCTCAAACGGTCCAAGACGTCCGACGGAACGTGAGTACGCCGTCTTGCGCCTCGCCGCGCTGGTCACGTTTACCTACTGGTGTATTCATCACAGACTCCTGCTCACGGTCAACACCGAGTATGGACCGTACGTCTGGAAGATCGTTTCGAGAAATAGACACATGGTACGCATTGTATGACTTGTCCGACACGTCTGTCGACTGAGTGTCTCCCTGGCGCTTCTCCCCAACCTTACCTTACCTCGCACACCCCTTACATATGCCCATCGTCCTACACAGGTATTCGCACATTACGATCTCGAGAACCCCATCGCGTCGTGTCACCTCCATCAATCTCTCCCGACAGGAAAACCCGCGTTCATTCTAAAATCCGCAGGCGAACCATTCCGAGACGACATCGTCGTCACCTACATCGTCCAGCGACACCGCGTGCGGATGGAGAACAAGGCCTTGGATCTCTTCGTCGGTCCAAACTAGCGCTTTTGGGATCACCATCCCTCGTCGTCTTCAACTGGATGTTTCCCCTATCTGCAATGTAATATATCTTCTAAATCATTTTGGAATGAAAAAAAGGATGGCTTGTGTTGATGCACGTGGGTGTGAGCCGCATCGATTGATCAGTTGATCGATTGATGGATGCTCGTTGGAAAGCCGGTCAGACAAGGGATCAGAGTAACGTGCCTGGCCAGGAAAGTGTCGACGGTCGCATCTACTTCCCTATTCTGCTTGTCCCGCCTGCTTTCAATTGTGATACGATCTTTGGTAGGGTGAAGTCGACTGATCGACGGTTGATTCCATGGCAAGCATGCCACACGCCAGCGGCCAACCTTCCTTATCCCCCTTGCATCTGTCGTACCGAAAATAGTTCACTTTTATCATGTATAGATATAGAAAATACCGATGCACTTTTTCGTGCAAAACGATCAGCGCAGTACGCGTTCATATTGGTGATGTCTTACCATGTTAGACATGATGCAGGAGATTCAGAGATCGTCACCGGCCAGGGACCTCATTTTTACACTCATATCACACACATATCCCCGTCCAGCTTGCACAGCCATATTAATGAATCCACAACAGAGGGGAGGCTGGGGTCGAATATCGCCTCAGTGGGCAGAATTAATCCGAGCCCTCCGAGGATCAGAAGCCCACGATTGACAAGGGGACCCGTCACCCTTGCATACTAGGCTACTATACATAGGCAAACCTGAGCGAGGAACTGGAACCCCATAACGTTCCTGATTTCAGATATACGTTAGAGTTTACATACGTATCGTGCCACGGACAGCGCGTTGCCAAAAGGTGGGGTCCGATTCAGAACGTTGCGCACGGCGCTTTGTTTTCCCCCAGGAATCTGCCGTGTTCGTCCATGGGCGAACGTGTGAGCGTCACACGCTTGCCGTGGCTTGTCCTCCCGAGCCTAGAGGGTCTGTATCGCGTGGAGTGGACTGGGACCACCAAACCACAGTTGATATGCTGATAGTGCACAGGAAAATTTCATAATGCATACTACGTCGTCTTTGCCGAGATTGTGGCAAACACTGATATGATCATTATGAGATTTAGCTGTGCATTATCAGCATATCACAACTGCACAGAAGTGGATGCGAAAAACAAGTTGCCAGATGCGGTTCCGCTGAGATTGCGCGGGGGATTTCGATTCCGTGAGTCCCAGCGATCCAGCTGGTCTCGGGGAGTGATAGGGATAGGGACGCTGGCGATTCTCACAGGAGGGTCTCAGGGAAGATGCGAGAAAGAATGCGGGAGGGGGGGGACATGGCAGCTTTCAGGGATACGCGTGCGCGGCTGACCAGATCGAGGGTTCGAATACAGTACGATTGGTCGTAAAGCAAAAGAGATATATCCATATTTCCCATGATGTTTGGTTTTTTTCGATGGCCTTGACCCAGATGCATTATGACCGATTGTACTGTACTTGGAGCACGGAGATGATGATTTAAAAAATAAATCAGTCCAGTCTGGTCTGGTCTGGTCTGGGTAAGCTTAGACAGGAAGAAACGAGCTTACCTTGAAGGCGATCGTCACCATACTTGGTCGTAAGAGCGTACCACTCAACGTGCGGATTCGGCAAATGCAATCGCCTTCTTTGGCCACCGCTGCACCAGGGTCACGACTACCCTGGTCCATGATCACAACGACGTATTAGGACTCCAGAGGACGTATCGACGATCTGGCGCATTGGGGGATGGGTTCAACCCTGTTGCGATGCATAATTAGGAGGTATACCATCAATCGATAAGACCTATTGTAGTCTGGCGAGTATATAATCCGGCAGCGGTGGGACGCGTTACCGTAACTAGACAAAAGGACGAGCGCCGATCCTGTACCACCGGGAATGAAGAGAGCCGGCGCAAGGGCAATCCGGGCCCAAAGCCACACCAGGGTTTTGATCAGGATACTTCAAGTTACAGTTCACGATGACCCTGGAGGGTAAAGCGTGAGATTGAGTTCCGTGGCAGCAGCCTACCTAATAGATTCGAGTGGTTACTGGTAACTTCATCACTTGGTGAGATCGTGGTCATCGAACAAGAGCGGTGTATACGTACGATGGGAAAGGGAAGCTTCGAATCGATAGTTTCCTTTTTCGACCAAGACATCACAGTGACCTTCAGAATGTCACTCCCCATCCACATCGTCTTCGACGCCCTCTCCGGCGTCGACGGATCAGCCCGCTTCTCATTCGGACAAACCACCGCCCTCGCCTCCATCAGCGGTCCCATCGCGGCCCGTCTCGCCATTGAACACCCCGCCCGCGCAACCATCGACGTCCACGTC
>JBBPRS010000563.1:0-11038 GCA_038093155.1 Boletus huronensis
GCATGTATTTAATCTCCTTCTCACAGCCTTATGGCTATGTATGCTTCTCTTCCATTCTTGATCCATGCTTCATCCTCCTTTATTTAATTAGCTGCCACAGATCCAGATCTAAAGTAGATCAGATCTCACATGTGTATTTAATCTAGTTTGAATATATAAACCCAAGAGCCTAGCACTGGTGTCCTCAGTCTAGTTCTCTTTGGATATTTCCCTCCTTTGAGAGCCACTCAGTCCCCTCCCTCTTGAGGCTAGTTTCCCTCTTGAGATCTATAGTCTTTAGGTTGTTGGTTTGGTTTGCCCCAGGCATAGATTAGCCTTAGGAGCCATTTCTTCATGTGCTCAGCAGAAACCATAATACAATGTGCTTGATTGCTGACTCAGCTACCACTGGCCCCATCAGGTGATGATAAGCTTATCTTGTATCCATATTTACTCTACCTTGTACTCAGTTGATGTCAAAGAAAGGATCAAAGGCAAAAAAACTTAAGGTATGTTCTTACTAATAGTCATTTCAATCTCTGACCAGTTTCATTTACACTAGACAAAACCAAAATTTCCAGAGTCTTCACAATTCAATCAATCTGGGAGTCCTGCCGAAAGCCAGATTAGAGTAGTTGTTGAGCAACCAATGCATCCTTTGGAGATCCAATAGATGCTTCACCTCAAGCAAACTGTGTTGATATCTTGGAATGATCATGATGCTCCCACCACTGCTGGAATTAATTATTAGTTTGCTCTACAGCCTCAGAAAGGCCCCAGTGGATATCCTGGGCCATGTAGAGATCACTCTCAGGCTGCTATTGCTCAATTTCACATGGCTAGCATACCTCAACCATCACAATCCTTTGACAACCTGATCATGCAAGATCCAAGTTCTGCCAGCAGTGCTGTATCTTTGTCTCAGATCCACAATGCTCCAGGCCAGCCTATGTCTGTGGTATATGGCTATCCTGCTGAACACTTCCCATACCATTCCAATTTTCCACTTGATTTCAACTATGTATCTTTGATCACAACACAGCCACAACTCAATCTGATATCACAAACCCCTTCGGCAGATCATGATGCAGCCAGGAATATGAATTGCAGATTCTTTGTGATCACTCACTCCAACCCATATCCTATAGGAATGTCTTCACATTTTGGAGAATTAACACTCAGTTGATGTTTTAGCATGTCAGGTATTGCTAGCAGGCAGGCAGTTATTTGCCCAGTAGTGTTACAGGCTAATATAAGCAAGTGCTACACACTAGGATTATTGGGTAATCAAGGACAATTTTCATTTTTTATTGCCCTTATGATTCTGTTATGGATGGTCTGGATGGGAACAGCCGTAGCCTTTCTGAAGCCTAGTATTGGTGGTGATAAGGACAATAGTCAATCTTGCAAAAGCAAGAGTGTTGTCAAGCATGCTTAGAGATGTCAAGATCAGGATATTGGACTTGGAGACGAGCTTGGATAAGAGCTTGTCAGATATGAGAGAGAGCAAGGTCGAGAGAGTCCAGGGTGGCCAGAGACCCTTCTGTACGAAGGTGGGAAGTCGATGAAGATGAAGGTAGATGACTTTATAGGTCGTCGGTCTTAGTGGATCATTCCGACTAAGATCAAGGGGATTCTAGATGCACGAGCAACTAGAGACGATGACTGAGACTGATACACCTCGGAGAGTTCTTAGGTTCGAAGAGCATCCACTCGAAAGTAGGATGGAGACTTAGAGAGGCAAGGGACTTGAGGGGTTGAAGTATAGAATTCAAGATATGAAAGGAGGTCAAGATGAGAGACCTTGACTGGGAAAGTACAAAGGTTTATATACTACAGCCTGAGAATGATTGGTAATCAAAAGAACGTCCTGGAACGTCATAGAATGATTACTAATACAGCCCATGAGAAAGAAAAAGAATGTTGAGGAACATTCGTGTAAAGCATGGGCAAAGATTACCAAATGGGGCCGAAACAGCTGGTAATCGTGAGAGTTAAAGAAACAGAAGTAAAATGTAGACATAGAATAACAAGACAATGAATAAAACGTAACATTACCCCCCTACTAGCATCAGACATCGCTGATGTTGACCCTATAAATCTACAAAGCCTCGTGCAGGTGACCCAGTCATGTTCACCATAGCCTCATCGTTGAAATCGTCATAGGAATTGTCAAATTCTGGAGTAGGGACGTGAGGAGGAGGCATGGAGCGGCGGTAAGGGCGAGGGGCGTGATGAAGAGAAGAGACCAATCGAGCCGGCATGGAGGTACGGAGGTGGGAGGAACCGTGAGAAGATCGAGACGACCTGGATGTGGAGGGGAATGGAGGGGGAGTAGGACGGCGTAAGGGACAGTTTCGTTGATTATGGCCAGGACCCCATCATCTGCAGGTGGGACATTTGTAGAATTGACAGGCGGTTTGAGTGTGTCCCAGGCGGTGACAGACGAAGCAGGATTCATGATAGTGGGGGTGTCCAGGGTTAATTGATACATTTCCATTGCATTCAGTCCACATAGCTTCCACTCGTTCGGCCATCCTTAGTTCAGCAGAACCGAGAGGAGAAGAAGACATGGAAGGGGTAGATGGTGTAGAGAGTACCAGATTGCTAGTTCTCCCAAAGAAAGTAGAGATGGAACGTACACATCCTACGATACGAGCCTCTGCAAGACGTTGAAGGTAAATATCCAGATCGTCTAAGAATTCCAGCATGCCTAGCTGGTATATAGCGATGAATAAGGCGGCTTCTTGGTCTCGTCGGATATCAGCTAGGGTCTGTATGAAGCAAGCGATTTGAGTGTCTGGGAAGGAGGGTAAATCGAGAAGAGCCATGCGACAAGTTTGAAGATAAGATCTAAATAACGCAAAAAGGGGAGACCCCATGTCCAAATAGGATCTGATGGGGGCGGTCATGGACGGGTCTTGTAGGTACCTAGTAAGACGAGAGATATCGTCTTCAGAAGGGAAGTCGTCATGGAGGCGGTGGGTGTAGATAGGGATGTCTACAGAGGGAATACCTGTGGGGACAGTGGTGAGGGAGACTGGGGGAAATTCAGGGGAGTTGGGGCATGGGGTGAGCCATACGCCAGAATTCCATCCTGGGGTGGCGGCGCGTGAGGAGGGGTAGGAGGTATTGTCGACGAGGGTAGGGGAAGTGATGGAGAGGGAATATTCTAGAGTAGAGGACAGTTGGGAGGAGGGTTCGGAGGAGGGAGAGGGAGAGTCAGATTGGGAGTCATTGATGCGAAGAGAAATAGCCATGTTGGTGGTGAGTAGGGAGAGGGACCTAGGTTCTGAAGGTGGAAGGGTTCGCCTTTTTATAGCCAGTCAAGACAGACTTTGCATTTTTCAAATCCCGTTCTGGGACCCAGGAGTCTTCTTCAGCGGAGTATTCTTTCCACCGGATTAGGTAGGAACGTTGATAGATGGAGCCTCTGTGGCGTATGATCCGATCAATTTTGTATTCTTCTTCTGCGATAAGGTCAGGAGGGGGTGTGGGGAAGTTCAGGCCATGTATGGGGTTTTCGCGATAGGGAGATAACAAGGAAGCGTGGAACGTGTTGTGGATCTTCCACGTTTTTGGAAGTCGGAGTTGGAATACTATCGGGGACAGTACCTTGGTAATGGTAAAGGGTCCTTCCTGTTTAGCGGCAAATTTCGGGTTGGAGATAAGTTGTTGGAGGTTTTTAGCTTCAAGCCAAACTTTATCTCCGAGTTTAAATGGGGAGTATCCTCAATGTGTCCTGGCGGTCATGACTTGTTGGGCGAGGTCATGGGAGGCGAGGGCTTCGTCTTGGGCATCGGAGAGGGCTTTGAGTCTTAGTTCTACGGCGGGTAGAGGGGAATCGGATATTAGGGAGGGTAGGGTGCAGGGTTCATATCCCATCATGAGATAGAATGGGGATTGGTTGGTGACGGAGTGAGGGCAGTGATTATGTGCGAATTAGGCGTGAGTGATGTTCTCAGCCCATGTGGACGGGTTGTTTCCACAAAAGATTCTTAGGTAGGTTTCTATTTCTTGATTTACTTGTTCAGTTTCTCTGTCAGATTGTGGGTGATATGCTGTGGAGAGGAAGAGGTCGTATTTGAGAAGTTTACCCATTTCTCGTGCAAAGGCTGATGCAAATTGGGGTCCTCTGTCGGAGATGACCTTGTCAAAGAGTCCGAAATGGAGGTAGACTTTGTGGAAGAAGAGAGCTGCCATTCCTTCAGCCAAGATGGATTTCTTAGTAGGGCAGAGAATTACCCCCTTCATAAGCCCATGGTCGACCATGACCAACAAAGTATCAAAACCGAGGGACGGGGGTAGGTCGGTGATTAGATCACAGGAGATTTGTTGGAAGGGGCAAGACGCGGAAGACAAGATAGGAGAGAGAGGGGGGGTCATGGGGTGAGTGTTAACCTTGGCTTGTTGACAGGGGGTGCATCCTTCCACATATCGTCGTACATAAGAAGCAAGGTGGGCCACCAGAATTCATTGGCGACGAGTTGACAAGTTTTAATTTAACCAGGGTGACCAGCGGTTTCATGGTCGTGACATCGCTGGACAATGGTCCAGCGAAGTTCGGCATTGGGAGGGATGTAGACGTGACCTTGATAGGTGAGGACACCATCGGTGACCTGCCAGTTGGAGAGGCATTTGCGAAAAGGGGAGGGGATATCGTCTTTCAGCGATTGGAGGTATTGGAGAACGAGGGGGTCATCAGCAGATTTCCCTTTGATGTGGTTGCACAGCGCTACATCGATGAGGCTGGTGAAGATGGAGGGAGGTAAGAGGGTAACCCCTTCATTTTCATCACAATTGGCAGGGAGGAGGTCGAAGCAGTGAGATAGGGCGTCGGGGCCAGAGAGGAGTCTCCCTGGGACATGGATCATTTTGAGATCAAAATCTGCAAGATCAAGAAGCCAGCGGGCTTGTTTTCGATTCAGGTTTTGGGGTTGGTGGAAGTAGGTGAGGTTCTTATGATCAGTAAAGACTTGTATAGGGAAGGTAAATCCATGGAGATAGTGGCGCCAGGATTTCAAGGTGCAGATAATCGTGAGGAGTTCTCGATCATATATATCATAGTTTCATTCCGCCAGGAGGAACGCTTGGGAAAGATAGGAACATGGGTGCCAATCCCCATTTTCGTCGGTTTGGAGGAGGACAGCTCTGGAAGCAAACTTGGAGGCATCAGTAGCAATTGCAAAGGGAGCAGAGAGGTTGGGCATGCGAAGGATGGGTTTAGCCAGGAAGAGGGCTTTCAAAGAGTCGAAAGCAGTTTGGCAGGAAGGATTCCAATTCCAAGCGGCGTTTTTCTTAGTGAGATCAAGGAGAGGGCGGGCGATGGTGGCAAAGTCAGGGATGAATTGTCGATAAAAGTTGGCAAAGCCTAGGAAGGATCTGACATCCTTAACTTTCTGGGGGGTAGGCCACGAGGCGATTCCATCTAGTTTTACGGAATCCATGGCGATTTGACCAGGTCGGATGATCATACCAAGGTATTCAACCTTGGTAGCAGCAAAGGTGCATTTTTTGAGTTTAAGGTGGAGGTCTAACTCAGTCATCCATTGAAGGATTCATCGGGTTCATTCCTCATGAGTTTTCGGATCCGGGGACAAGATGAGGAGGTCGTCCATATAGATAACAAGCCATCCTTCAGCGATTATGTCGCGGAAAGAGTCGTTCATGAACCTTTGGAAGGTGGCGGGGAGTTGGTCAGGCCGAAGAACATGATCATAGGTTCAAAGAGGCCTTTGTGGGTGATAAAGGCTGCTTTCCATTGGTGTCCATCCTTGATTCGGATATTATTATACCCCCATCTGATGTCGAACTTGGTGAAGAGTTTTGCGTCTTTGACTTTATCGATGAGATCTGGGATTAATGGGAGGGGGTAGGCGTCGCGGATGGTATGTTCATTCAGATATTGGTAGTCTTGGCAGGGACAGAGGTCTCCGTTCTTCTTCTTGACAAAAAAGAATGGAGAAGCTTGGGGAGAATTTGAGGGGCGGATTTTTCCACATTGGAGGTTTTTCTCGAGAAAAGATTCTGTGGCGGTTTTCTCTTCCAGGGAGAGAGGGTAGAGTTTTCCTACTTTTGGAGAAAAAGATTCGCCAAGGTTGATCTTATGGTTGTAAGGGTAGGATGGAGGGACGTGATCCGTGGCTTCTTTGGAGAAGACTGAGGAAAATGAGGAATATTCTGGGGGAAGGGTTGGTTTAGGCTTGGTCAATTCAGCAGCCATGGCAAGTTTGGTGGCGGTGGTGATTTTGGAAATGACTGGAGATCCAAGGGGAATAAATCGAGATCCAGCCCAGAGAGTTCGTTGGAGGACTCAGTTTTGGTTCGCTCAGACGAGGTATTGGGATTCTTCCTCCTATTGGTTGTATTTCCATAGGTAAGCATCGTCTATAGCGTTTACATGGACATGTTTCAGTGATCTTCCTTTGGGAAAGGAAGCTGAGTGTCATTCTGAATCTCGTTTATGGGCGAGGAATAATCCCTTAGATTCATCCAAGGATTCCCTGATGGAGATCGTTCGATTGGCCCAGTTGATGGTGGGGTTGGTTTTGGTAAGCCAAGGGAGTCCAAGGATTACATTTTCTTTGAGGTGCATAACATGGAAGTTGACTTCCATGGTGATCCCTTTAATGTTGACGAAGAGTTTAGCAGAGAAGCGGACTAGGTTGGCTTTGTTCGGGGATCTGTCGGCATTTCGAGCGACAAGAGGTTCGGAAAGTTTAGTGAGGGGGAGACAATTTTCCTAGTGAATCCCCAATCGAGGCAGGAGACTGAGGCTCCGCTATCAATGAGGGCATGGGCGTCGATGACTTTAAGAGTATGGGAGGGATCTATAACTTGGATGGGAATTCACATAGAGCTCGAGTAGGTTACAGTTACAGGTTTACTCTTTTTAGGAGAAGTCTGCGTCAAAGGGACTCTCCTTTTCAAAAATCCTGAGAGAAAGAGACTACTGCGACATCTTCTTCTTCTTCAGCCATGTCGATAAGCGTGGGAATGGGTTCTTCGGCTACCGGTTCTTCAGTAACTTGTTGTACTTTCTGGGGGAAAGGTTTCTTCTGAGGGAAGGAGGGGAAGGAAGGGCATCGCCCGCTAAGGTGTCCGGGTTTTCTGCATCGGAAACAGAGTCCTTTCTCAATACATTTTTTTCTTTCATCAGGGGTGAGTTTTCCAACTTGGACGGTATCAATGTCCATAGCATTGGGGTTGATGGGTTTCTTGGAGGTGGGGACGATGTAAGTGGTGGTTTTTCCTCCCATGATGAGTGCAGATCTATCCCATTGAGTTTGGAAGTGAACGGCCTTTTCTTGCCATTCTTTGACTTTGGTGGGTACAGTGTCCATGCTGTTGATACGTCTCATGAGGGTTTTGGGGATTCCTCGAGCAAAGTAGGCGATTAAGATGTTCTCGTCGGTAACACCGGAGGTGGAGGCATTGTCATTGAACTGCACGATGTAGGAAGTGAGGAGGTTGGCAGTGGACTGTCCTTTGTATGTAGTAGTCCTGGTAGAAGCGAGCCAATGGATAGCATTACCGACGGTATCGTGATGTTCGAAGGCAAGTTTAAATTCATTGGTGAAGTCTAGGAAGGTTCCCAGAGAGGGGGTGGTTCCATTGAGAGCTTTGAGTCGGTAGGTAGCAGCCCAAGTGGATGTGGCGCCGTCTTTCATGTAGGATAGGGCGAAGGCGATCCTTTTGTTGTCAGTGTTGTATACTTCTTCGTTGACAAGGAGATAAAGTTTAATGGTGTTTAACCAAGGGATTGCTTTGGCATAGGATCCATCAAAGGATTCGGGTGCTCCAATGCGGAGTTTGATGGGTTTCGGTTGAGTAGACATGGTGGGTTGGATTGGTGGGATTCAGGTTCGGGTGGTGGCTTGAGGGGGAACTTTGATAGGTGGTGGGACGTGGACAGGTGGGATGGGGAATACTGGGGAGGAGGTAACAGTTGGTGGGGATAGAGTAGGGGGGGGTCGGGGTAGGACTAGTGAACGAGAGAGGTTATGAGCAAGGTCGAGGGTCTGATCAAGGGCTTCCTCTTGTTTGTGTTCAGTGGGGAGGAGTTCATCAGGGTCTGCCTCTTCAAGAGAAGAGGTGGGGGATTCTGAGTGAGGTTCAGGTGGGGGTTGGGGGCGAAACCACCGAGGATCAGCGGAGGGTCGTTGGTGGGAAATGTTTGGAAGCTACAACGAAGGTAGTCCATGAGAAGTTTATCTTGACCTTTTGTTATGGATGGTCCGGATGGGAACAGCCGTAGCCTTTCTGAAGCCTAGTATTGGTGGTGATAAGGACAATAGTCAATCTTGCAAAAGCAAGAGTGTTGTCGAGCGTGCTTAGGGATGTCGAGATCAGGATATTGGACTTGGAGACGAGCTTGGATAAAAGCTTGTCGGATACGAGAGAGAGCAAGGTCAAGAGAGTCCAGGGTGGCCAGAGACCCTTCTGTATGAAGGCAGGAAGTCAATGAAGACGAAGGGAGACGACTTTATAGATCGTTGGTCTTAGTGGATCGTTCCAACTAAGATCAAGGGGATTCTAGATGCACGAGCAACTAGAGACGATGACTGAGACTGATACACCTCGGAGAGTTCTTAGGTTCGAAGAGCGTCCACTCGAAAGTAGGATGGAGACTTAGAGAGGCAAGGGACTTGAGGGGTTGAAGTATAGAATTCAAGATATGAAAGGAGGTCAAGATGAGAGACCTTGACTGGGAAAGTACAAAGGTTTATATACTACAGCCTGAGAATGATTGGTAATCAAAAGAACGTCCTGGAACGTCATAGAACGATTACTAATACAGCCCATGAGAAAGAAAAAGAATGTTGAGGAACGTTCGTGTAAAGCATGGGCAAAGATTACCAAATGGGGCCGAAACAGCTGGT
Source organism: Boletus huronensis (assembly GCA_038093155.1). NCBI lineage: Eukaryota > Fungi > Basidiomycota > Agaricomycetes > Boletales > Boletaceae > Boletus > Boletus huronensis. The sequence goes on from JBBPRS010000563.1 coordinate 8,862, forward strand.
AATCGTGAGAGTTAAAGAAACAGAAGTAAAATGTAGACATAGAATAACAAGACAATGAATAAAACGTAACATTACCCCCCTACTAGCATCAGACATCGCTGATGTTGACCCTATAAATCTACAAAGCCTCGTGCAGGTGACCCAGTCATGTTCACCATAGCCTCATCGTTGAAATCGTCATAGGAATTGTCAAATTCTGGAGTAGGGACGTGAGGAGGAGGCATGGAGCGGCGGTAAGGGCGAGGGGCGTGATGAAGAGAAGAGACCAATCGAGCCGGCATGGAGGTACGGAGGTGGGAGGAACCGTGAGAAGATCGAGACGACCTGGATGTGGAGGGGAATGGAGGGGGAGTAGGACGGCGTAAGGGACAGTTTCGTTGATTATGGCCAGGACCCCATCATCTGCAGGTGGGACATTTGTAGAATTGACAGGCGGTTTGAGTGTGTCCCAGGCGGTGACAGACGAAGCAGGATTCATGATAGTGGGGGTGTCCAGGGTTAATTGATACATTTCCATTGCATTCAGTCCACATAGCTTCCACTCGTTCGGCCATCCTTAGTTCAGCAGAACCGAGAGGAGAAGAAGACATGGAAGGGGTAGATGGTGTAGAGAGTACCAGATTGCTAGTTCTCCCAAAGAAAGTAGAGATGGAACGTACACATCCTACGATACGAGCCTCTGCAAGACGTTGAAGGTAAATATCCAGATCGTCTAAGAATTCCAGCATGCCTAGCTGGTATATAGCGATGAATAAGGCGGCTTCTTGGTCTCGTCGGATATCAGCTAGGGTCTGTATGAAGCAAGCGATTTGAGTGTCTGGGAAGGAGGGTAAATCGAGAAGAGCCATGCGACAAGTTTGAAGATAAGATCTAAATAACGCAAAAAGGGGAGACCCCATGTCCAAATAGGATCTGATGGGGGCGGTCATGGACGGGTCTTGTAGGTACCTAGTAAGACGAGAGATATCGTCTTCAGAAGGGAAGTCGTCATGGAGGCGGTGGGTGTAGATAGGGATGTCTACAGAGGGAATACCTGTGGGGACAGTGGTGAGGGAGACTGGGGGAAATTCAGGGGAGTTGGGGCATGGGGTGAGCCATACGCCAGAATTCCATCCTGGGGTGGTGGCGCGTGAGGAGGGGTAGGAGGTATCGTCGACGAGAGTAGGGGAAGTGACGGAGAGGGAATATTCTAGAGTAGAGGATAGTTGGGAGGAGGGTTCGGAGGAGGGAGAGGGAGAGTCAGACTGGGAGTCATTGATGCGAAGAGAAATAGCCATGTTGGTGGTGAGTAGGGAGAGGGACCTAGGTTCTGAAGGTGGAAGGGTTCGCCTTTTTATAGCCAGTCAAGACAGACTTTGCATTTTTCAAATCCGTTCTGGGACCCAGGAGTCTTCTTCAGCGGAGTATTCTTTCCACCGGATTAGGTAGGAACGTTGATGGATGGAGCCTCTGTGGCGTATGATCCGATCAATTTTGTATTCTTCTTCTGCGATAAGGTCAGGAGGGGGTGTGGGGAAGTTCAGGCCATGTATAGGGTTTTCGCGATAGGGAGATAACAAGGAAGCGTGGAACGTGTTGTGGATCTTCCACGTTTTTGGAAGTTGGAGTTGGAATACTATCGGGGACAGTACCTTGGTAATGGTAAAGGGTCCTTCCCATTTAGCGGCGAATTTCGGTTTGGAGATAAGTTGTTGGAGGTTTTTAGCTTCAAGCCAAACTTTATCTCCGAGTTTAAATGGGGAGTATCCTCAATGTGTCCTGGCGGTCATGACTTGTCGGGCGAGGTCATGGGAGGCAAGGGCTTCGTCTTGGGCATCGGAGAGGGCTTTGAGTCTTAGTTCTACGGCGGGTAGAGGGGAATCGGATATTAGGGAGGGTAGGGCGCAGGGTTCATATCCCATCATGAGATAGAATGGGGATTGGTTGGTGACGGAGTGAGGGCAGTGATTATGTGCGAATTAGGCGTGAGTGATGTTCTCAGCCCATGTGGACAGGTTGTTTCCACAAAAGATTCTTAGGTAGGTTTCTATTTCTTGATTTACTTGTTCAGTTTCTCCGTCAGATTGTGGGTGATATGCTGTGGAGAGGAAGAGGTCGTATTTGAGAAGTTTACCCATTTCTCGTGCAAAGGCTGATGCAAATTGGGGTCCTCTGTCGGAGATGACCTTGTCAAAGAG
>JBBPRS010000564.1:0-11032 GCA_038093155.1 Boletus huronensis
CATGCGTATTTAATTACCATCTTGCCCTAGACCCTACATCGGTAGATCTAGTGCACACATGTACAAATATGTAGTTTGCTATATAAACCCAGAGACTACAACGAGGATTTCCTCAGTCTAGTTCTCTTGGGAATTTCCCCCAAAGAGATCCACTCGACCTCTTCTTTTTCGCTTTAAGTCTTAGTTTGGTTGTAGGTTTGCCTTGAGCTTAGTTCACTCTTTGGCCCTTTTCAGCTGATGTGCCAGATCCAAACATGCTCGTTTTCATTAATGAAGCAGCCAAGGATAAGAGGATGTCTACCTGCCAATATGGGTGGTTGAGGAAAGGAGTTTGCTGTTGTGTCAGCAGATGCTTTGTTCGAGGAATAAGATACACTATTCTTCCTTCCATTACTCTTGATGGTATCATTGCATACAACATCATTGAAGGACCAGTTGACAGTCAGTGCTTCGTGTTACGATTGACCTGGGTAAGGATGGGTGTAGACTCAATAACAAAAGTCAAGGACAAAAGGTTACTGATCTGCTGACTTGCGGAGACTTGAGAACAGTTAATAGCTGTGCTTCAGGCATTGAGTACTAGCTTGAAGACAAGTTCGAGGACGAGAGCAAGTAGAAGACGAAAGTCAATGTGACAGTCGTATTCAGCGTCCACTTGGAAGTAGGATGGGGACTTAGAGAGGAGAAGCGGGAGTGTAGGATTTCCAAGTAGAGTACAACAAGTACGCTTGGGGCTTAGTACAAGGAGCAGGAAGTTGTAGGGAGAATTGAGTAAGACTAAGCTAGGAAATCCAGGAGGAGGGGGGGGTGGGGGTTTATATAGACTAAGGTCACACTGCCACCAGGGCAGAGGGGAAACTAAGGGTCAAGGACAAGGGCTAAGGGTGAGGATGAGTATGGTAATGGGACATAAAAGGAAGAGATCGGGATTGAGAGATTACGGAGATGAAGGATTAAAGAGGAAGGCTTATATGGGCGAAGGGGAATTAGAAGAGGAACCATGCATAGCCTGTGGGTGAAGGGTACAAGGGGTGATGTGGCTGGGGTGACGTGGCCATGGGATGACATGGCCAGGGTGACATGGACAAGAGGTGACGTGGACAAGGATGATGCGGCTAAGGGGGTGATGTGGCTATGGGGTTACAAGGATGGGTGATGGTCTGGTCAAAGGGAGTCTTAGCGGGGGAAATGATGAGTCATCAGGGTGGTCAAGGAGCTCACGGGAGGGGTAGAAAGGGAAAAAATAGGGGGGGTACCAATGAATCATAACACTTTGTGAGATTTTTGGAGGAACATTGTTACGTTTTATTCGTTGTCTTGCCATTCTATGTCTACACTTTATTTCTGTTTCCTTTAACTCTCATGATTACCAGCTGTTTCGGCCCTGTTCGGTAATCTCTACCCATGCTTTACACGAACGTTCCTCAATATTCTTTCTTCTTCTTATGGGATGTATTAGTAATCATTCCATGATGTTCCAGGACATTCTTTTGATTACAAATCATTCTCAGGCCGTTGTATATAAACTGTTGTACTTTCCCGGTTAAGATCTCCCATCTTGACCTCCTTTCATATCTTGAATTCTACACTTTGACTCTTTGAGTCCCTTGCCTCTCTAAGTCTTTGTCCTACTTTCGAGTGGACGCTCTTTGAACCTCAGAACCCTCCGAGACGTATCTGTCTCTGTCATTGTCTCTAGTTGCTCGCGCATCTAGAATCCCCTTGATCTTAGTTGGAACAATCCACTAAGACCAATGATCCACTAAGACTTCTTACCTTTGCATAGAAGGTTCTCTGGCTATCCTGGACTCTCTTGACCTCGTTCTCTCTCGTGTTTGACAAGCCCTCACTCAAGCTCATCTCCAAGTCCAGTATCCAGACCTCAACATCCCAAAGCACGCTCGACAACACTCTTGCTTCTGCAAGATCGACTATTGTCCTTATTACCACCAATACTAGGTCAAGAAAGGCTACGGCTGTTCCTACCCAGACCATCCATAACAAACATGTGGTACGTCTGTGCAGTTCATATGCGCTGTACTGACTTATCTTTGGTACAGATGCCTTTCATCAACCCATATCCTGGTCCCCATAGTGTTATCATCATGGACAACTGTCGCATCCACAAGACCGAGGAGGTCCGTGTGCTCATTGAAGACATGCACCGTACGTACATCAATGGATTGTTCTACACCTAACTCCCACTAGTTTGCAAGCTTATTTTCTCCCCCCCTACTCTCCTGATTACAATCCAATTGAAGAAGCTTTCTCAGTGATCAAGGCATACTTTCAGCACTACTCTAACGACTTCTCGATGACCACAATTGTGCATGCTTGTCAGAACATTACTCCCGACAAGGTGGAAGGATATTTTTGGTCATCAGGTTACTGTTACAATTCATGCTGAACACGTAATCTACCCTGCTCCTTTTTTTCTTCTTGTCTCTCCCGTGACCCTCCCGCTCCCCCCTTGTCTCGCCCTCGACTGAAATGGCCCAAGAGCTGACTGGCTCAAGGCAAACCTACAACCAAATAGAAGAGAAAAGAAGAGAATCGAGTGGATCTCTATGGGGGAAATTCCCAAGAGAACTAGACTGAGGAAATCCTCGTCGTAGTCTCTGGGTTTATATAGCATACTACATATTTGTACATGTGTACTCTAGATCTACCGATGTAGGGTCTAGGGCAACGGAGATTAAATACCTGTCCTGGAATGGAAGCATAACATGAGGCATAGGCATGGTGTGACAGAATGGAAGAGAAGCATAAGCGGTGATTAAAATAAGAAGAGAAGTTGACAGAGATTACTGTGCGACCAATATATTCATATGGGAAAAGATCCAGATCGTAGATCAGATCGGGGAAGGAAAAGAATCGCCAAGTTGTCTAGACTGTGGCATGAGCCGTAGCGGATGATTGGAGATCTCCATGTGAGTAATCTAATCTGATAAGATAAGATAAAAGTGTCCCTCCACTGAGTGGATGTTATTCGCTAGGCCTTACCACCAAAGCTGCCTTTTTCTTAGAAGAATAAATAAAAGTAAAATCAGGAAAAATAGATAGACTGTGGGAAAAGTCTGACATAACCTGTTATGACCATAACATTGGGGTACGACCATAGAGATGAACGTAGGTGGTGAAGGTGAAGGTGAAGGTGAGGGTAAAGGTAGATCAAGATAAGGATTGAAGAGCAGGGAAGGGGATCTAAATAGGTATTGTGGCTGTGCATGGACCAAGGTACAAAGGGCAAAGGGTAGTCCAAATAAGGAATACACGAGGATGAGAAGCGAAGGGTCAAGGGTTACCCGAATAAGGGAGTACACATGGATGAGAAGCATAGGGCAGAGGGTAGCCCAAATAAGGGATATACGAGGATGAGAAGCATAGGTCTAAGGGTTGTTCCAAAATGAGGGAACTCATGTGGACAAGAAGCAAGGGACGAAAGGGGAGGATCAGAGAGATCCGGGGACTAGCCTCGAGGAGGAGGCGCAGTGAGGTAACGTGGGAGGGACGATGCGGCTAGACGGTGATGTGGCTAGATGATGAGGATGCAACAGAGGGAGTACACAGTTTGAGGAGGATTCGAGAGAGAGGAATACCGACTAGTTGATCAAGGACTAGAGGGTAGGATCGAGGATGGGAGGGGTGCAGGAGGGTCGAGGGCAAGGCAAGGAAGAAAAAGAAACGGGCTAGATCATGTGCTCAGCAGTAATCGTAACATTCATCTCCATTCCTCCCTGTCCTCGTATATTCCCTTATCTGAACTACCCTTAGCCCTATGCTTCTCATCCTCATGTATTCCTTTAACCGGACTACCCTTAGCCCTATGTACCTTGGTCCATGTGTAGCCACGATACCTATTTAGTCTCTCTCTCTTGCCCCTGTCTCCCCATCTTGACCTACCTTCATTTACCTGGTCATAACCCAAGGACCTCCCCTCTGTTATAGCTAGTTCTTCATTGAATCTACGCTTCTTCTTCGTCTCACTTGTTACAATCGACCCAGGTAGGGATGAACATAGACTTGATAACAAAAGTCGAGGGTGAAGAACTAGAGTTATACACCTAAAGGGGTTCCTTTAGTGTACACGTATACTAATCTGCTGATGTGCGGAGACTAGAGGACAATTGAGAGCTGAGCTTCAAGCGTCGAGTACTGGCTCAAGAACAAGTCTGAGGACAAAGGTTCAATTGGAAGACGGTCATATTCAGTGTCCACTCGGAAGTAGGACAGGGACTTAGAGAGAGAAGCGGGGAGTATGGATTCCAAGTGAAGTACAACAAGTACGCTTGGGGCTTAGTATGGGGAGCGGGAGGTTGTAGGGAGAATCAAGTAAGACTAAGCTAGGGAATCAGAGAGGAGGGGGTGGGGGTTTATATAGACTAAGGTAACACTGCCACCGGGGCAGAGGGGAGACTGAGGGTCAAGGGCGAGGGCAGAGGGTGAGGACAAGTAAGGTAATTGAGACATAAGGGGAAGGGATCGGGATTGAGAGATCACGGAGATGAAGGACTAAAGAGGGAGGCTTACATGGGCAAAGGGGAATTTAGAAGAGAACCATGCATAGCCTATGGGCAAAGGGTATGAGGGGTGACACAGCTGGGGTGACATGGCCAAAGGATGACATGTTCATAGGGTGACATGGACAAGGATGACGTGACTAAGGGATGACATGGCCATAGGAATGTGAGGGTGGATGGTGGGCTGGTCAGAGGGAGTCTTAGTGGTGGAATGAGGGGTCATCAGGATGGTTGAGGAGCTTGTGGGAGAGGTAGAAGGGGAAGAAATAGGGGGGGTACCAACAAATTGTAACATCACTCGCCTGAGGTCTTGGCCGCCCCATCATGGACTCTTCAAGTTCTAGTCTTGACTCGCCCTCTATGCCTACTCGGCCACCTTCTCACTTGAGTCATGAGCAGATGGATGACCTCAAAGGTCTATGCTTGGCCCTATCTGGGTTAAGCGTAACAAGAACCATTGCTTACTAGAGATCCTGTACTGCATTTGACCATGCTTCTCAAAAAGGCTTTTTAGGAATTTGATATAGTTTTTGAAGTTGCATGACTTCGAAGTTGCAGAGGTAACAATAGGAAGTGACAAAGGCTCAATGACCAGTGGAGAAACTTACACAGTCAAGAGTGGTATCTGGTCGAGGTAATGGAGTGCTTGAAGTAGGTGCTGTAGAGCACCAGAGAAGCAAGGTCTTGGAGGAGAGACCGAGCTTAGAGTGAAGCAAGTGTAGAAGATATGAGCTTAGATTGAAAGGGTCCTAACGACCCAATATTTATATCTAAGGATATAGTGCACAGACCATGCTGTGTCTGATGAGTATAGTAAGTATAGTACTATGAAGGGAAGTGCCCATAGCCCTATGATAAGAGGGCGAATCGCTATTGGTGGAACCTATAGTATCACTGACAGCTATAGTACGTCCTGTCATTATCAGCTAACAGATGGAGGACGAACCCAGAACCCTAGGGTAGAGGGTTGTGACATCATAGATAAGAGATAAGAAACCCTATAACCCAGGGTAAAGGGTATGACATCATGTTCTAGACTTCATGACTAATCAAGGTCTAGAACCTCAATAACAAATATAAACAGGGAACTGAAAAGAAGGTTTAAGGTTTGATTGTAAAAGACCATATGAAGAATAAGGTTCTGAAAGTGAAATCTGAAGGTGAAAACCTTATATCTTCAATACTTCCCTTTACTGTTCATGTTCCGTTGATGGGGAAGCTGGAAAGCATAATGTGTTTGTGCATAGATTTGTGTGTTTGCCATGTCAGATTCTTTGTGAAGATATCTGCGAGCTGATCTCCTGTAGGAACGTAAAAGAGTTTGATTGCACCCTCTTCTGCACATTCACAAATGTAGTGATAATGTTACAGTCGTAACAGGTTACGTCAGACTTTTCCCACAGTCTATCTATTTTTCCCGATTTTACTGTTATTTATTCTTCTAAGAAAAAGGCAGCTTTGGCCGTAAGGCCTAGCAAATAACATCCACTCAGTGGAGGGACACTTTTATCTTATCTTATCAGATTACCTTACTCACACTGTTACAGGCTAACATAAGCAAGTGCCATAGTCTAGACGACTTGGCGATTCTTTTCCTTTCCCCGATCCGATCTACGATCTGGATCTATTCCCATATGGTTATATTAGTCACACGGTAATCTCCGTCGACTTCTCTTCTTATTTTAATTACTGCTTATGCTTCTTCTTCCATTCCTGATCCATGCATATGCCTCATGTCATTCCATCAGAACATTCTGATACATGCATATTTAATCTCTGTCGCCCTAGACCCTACATCAGTAGATCTAGAGCACACATGTACAAATATATAGTATGCTATATAAGCCCAGAGACTACAACGAGGATTTCCTCAGTCTAGTTCTCTTGGAAATTTCCCCCTTAGAGATCCACTCGACCTTCTCCTTTCCTCATTGATTCTTGTTTGGTTGTAGGTTTGCCTTGAGCATAGTTTGCTCTAAGGCCATTTCACTAGAACTAGACTCCTTTTCGTCTCAACCCTTACCTACCACCCCACCGGAACACAAAGTGCATATCCGGCGAAGAACCAGTAGTGAAGGTCACAAGCGCTCACAGTAGAGGCACTAGTGCCTATCTGTTTTCACAGGTCACTCCGTTCATTCCCAGCACCAGACCATATCCCGGGACAGGACAGCCTTCATCATCCTTTCGTGGCAAGTAGAGGACCGGCAGGCGCCCTCCCTACTTTTGAAAGACTTAGGCCCAAACTGGAGCAGGCGGCCGTAGAGAGACGGAGCCCAGTGCATGAAGAACCCACACCAGATCCTTTTGAGCATTTCACCAACGCTCTCAGCGAGCTGCTCTCACCAGAGCACTTCAATTTGCTCAAAGATTCAGATGGTGACTTTCTGTACCCGAAGAACGCATATCAGATTCTCGCTCTAGCTTACAGATCGGGCTACCAAGGCCCCTTATGCCCCGAGTTACCAGAACTCAACCAACAGTCGGCAATCGCCATTGACTCATCGGAAGTCGATCCGAACAACAACTTTGGCGTAGAGCCGGACTTTTTGTCCCAAGTACCGATCCCAGCACATCTTCTCCCACCCTGCCCAATTACTCCAGACCTCATAGAGACTGGGGCCAGGATCTTTACAGGCAGATTAGTACCAAAGCTCTCAACTGTAGTGGTAAAGAGAGAGAGAGAGGAAACCCCGGAGTTAATAGAAGCTCCACCGAAGAAGAAGGCGAAAGTCGTAAAGAGGACTATTCGCAGGTTAAATGGAGGAGAGCCTTTGTCAGACGACGCTTACACAAGCAAAAGTCTCAGGCCCAGAATCTCCCTACGATTACCGAAGAAATTTAGGTAGTCATAATGACATCACCTCCTGCTTCTCTGGCTGCGGCTTTGACTGAAGCAGGACTCGGAGACAACTTCTGGGCTAATTTAGCCAGCGAGTTATGACTTTATATGGAAAATCAGGAGAACCGGCTAGAGACTACTCAGCTTCTTAACATAAACTTACAGAATCAGATTGCGCAGCTCAACGCTCAGCTTGCTGCTATCCCTGCTGCTGGCCCAACGGCATCCTCTTCCCAAGCCTTGACAAGCTCAGAGCCAAAACTGTCAAAGATATTTGCTGACCCTGGTACCTACGACGGTACTAAGGGAAAGAAATTTGAAGAATGGTGGACACATATCCTCGCCTGGCGTGACATGAACGTAACCACCCTCACAGGACAAAACGGCATCCGGGCCGTACTTTCCAGAATGACCGGAGGAGAGGCTAGCACGTTCGCACGTGCTATTCTGAACAAGATGATAGAAGGTGAGTACCACTCGATGTGGTCGGACTTCGCCAAAACTGTTGAAAGCCACTTCCGGAGTTCCACGGAGAAAGACTGGAACTGCAAGGTGCTATGCTCCCTTAAGCAAGGAGACCAAACAATGGATACATTCATAATGAAATTCATGACGTATCAGACACTCGCCAGCTATGACGAAGACCGGGTAATCGAGCTTCTCGAACAAAACGCGGATTGAAGCATCATTGAGCTTCTGATTACGCAAAATGGTCGATATGACAATCTTGACAAATTCATTGCAGACCTGAAGAAGGCAGGATCACGCAAACAATTACTAAAATATATCAGCAAAGGCACAGCCGATCGGGTCGCTCGCTGCCGCGATCCTGACACAATGGACGTTGACGTCACAAGAAGCGGCAATAACAAGGGAAAGAAGGCATATGTGACTTGTCACAACTGTCACGAATCAGGACACTTCGCCAAGGAGTGCAAGAAGCCCAAGAAGTCCTGTGGCAAATGCAAATTCCTCGGCAGAGGTCACTGCTCCTCATGCTCGAAGCACACTCCTAGACAGGCCCGGGCAGCCGATGTCTCAGACACCGAGGAGGAGAAACCCAAGGATAAAAAGGAATCCAAGGGTAAAGGTAAAGAGCGTGGCTGGGCCAATGCGATTAAAGGAATGAATCTCGACGAGGCTAGAGCCTGGTTCGCAGATTACGAAGCAATTGCTTCAAAAAATTAAAAAGTCCAAAGCGCATATCTGGGTGCGCCGCGGATAAAAACAGATACACTTCCCTTCCTGTAGAAGAAGTTTCTCAGGAAGACAATGCTATTTCCCATGGGCAGTCGCCTCAAAGCGATGGCAGGAGTAAACCTGTATTAAATCCCACTTTATCACCCCCTTCCCTTCAATTCCTAGATGACGTCTTCGTGAGAAACGTCAAAATAGAAAAAGAAGTCCTAATGGAGATAGGTGTAAAACTGTGAGACTCCAAAAGGAAATATATTCGCACAAAGGCCCTGCTAGACTCAGGCGCCAACGTAATATTCATCGACAAATCATGGGCCCTCGCCAATGATGTCCCCCTTATAGCCCTCAGGCGGCCTATTCCCGTATATAATGTAGACAGATCAAAGAATTCCACTGGTTCTATTACTGTTATGGTCATAACAGGTTACGTCAGACTTTCCCACAAGTCTATCTATTTTTCTCGATTTTACTTTTATTTATTTTCTAAGAAAAAGGCAGCTTCGGAGGTAAGGCCTAGTGAATAACATCCACTCAGTGGAGGGACACTTTTATCTTATCTTATCAGATTAGATTACTCCCACGGAGATCTCCGATCATCCACTATAACTCATGCCATAGTCTAGACAACTTGGCGACTCTTCTCCTTTTCCTGATCCGATCTACAATCAGGATCTATCCCCATATGGCTATATTAGTCGCACAGTAATCTCTGTTGACTTCTCTTCTATTTTAATTACCGCTTATGCTTCTCTTCCATTCTGCCACACCATGCATATGCCTCATGTTGTTCCATCAGAATCATCTGATACATGCGTATTTAATCTCCATCTTAGCCCTAGACCCTACATAGTAGATCTAGAGCACACATGTACAAATATATAGTATGCTATATAAGCTCAGAGACTATGACGAGGATTTCCTCAGTCTAGTTCTCTTGGGAATTTCCCCTAAGAGATCCACTCAACTTCTTCGTTTCTTCTCTTGTTTGGTTGTAGGTTTGCCTTGAGTAGTACACTCCTCGGCCATTTCAATTACCCACAGTGCGGAGTTGATATTAGAGTTTGATGGACACCGCGAGCAAGTCTCGGCAGAAGTCACAGACCTGGAAAAGAACACGTTCATTCTAGGGTATTCATGGCTCAAGCGCCACAACCTGGAGATTGATTGGACACGAGGCATGGTCAAGATGACACGATGCCCTTCCCACTGTCAAGCACTGCAGGATAAACCCTTCTTCATCCAGAGGATTGAAAAGGAAGAACTAGACATTCAATATGAAGTCTATGCCACTATCCGTGCTCTAGAAGCGCAAACAACTGAAAAACCTAAAGAAAAGACCCCAGAGGAGCTAGTCCCCTTCATATACCACAAATATTTAGAAGTCTTCCAAAAGAAGCAATCTGAGCGGATGCCGAAATGAAAAGCATGGGACCACGCCATAGATATGAAAGAAGATTACATACCCAAGAAAGGATGTATCATCCCTCTATCACCTACCAAGCAAGATGAAGTCACAGCATTTCTTGATGACCAGCTCGCTAAAGGCTACATTCGGCCCTCTAAGTCCCCGGACAACATCAGATCTATGATCCTGATTGCAGATGAAGGGGCTATTATTAAACAGAAAATCTTTAACACCACGTGCTTGCTCAGTGAAGTGGATGTGCAACAGCTTCAGAAGAAACATACCATCAGCGAAGAGCGTGACAGATGTTTATATGACTCTTTCAGACGTATCTATGTGCCAGATTCCAACATCCTCAAGATGGAGATATTGGAGAAGCACCATGATTCTCCCCTAGCGGAACATCCCGGTTATGAGAAGATCTTGGATCTTCTTCAGCATAACTATGATTGGCCAGGAATGGCTACATTATACAAAGATTACATCGCTAGATGCGAAACATGCCAACGTTTCAAAAGTGGAAACACAGCCCCAGCAGGCTTGTTGCACCCACTCCCTATTCTGAATGCCCCATGGGAACACATCACAGCCGACTTCATTTCGGGACTTCCCGATTCCCACGGCTATACTTCTATTCTCACGGTAGTGGATCGCCTCTCTAAAGAAGTAGAGCTAATCCCCTGCCATGACACATGCTCGGCCCTAGACATGGCCAAACTCTTTATGAATAATGTTTGGAAGCACCACGGCCTTCCACGTTCTATTACATCCGATTGCGGACCACAATTCGCCACTAAGATTATGCAGGAGCTTAACCAAGCACTCGGAATCTCTACCAAATTGAGCACCACCTTCCATCCCCAAACGGACGGACAATCTGAGATTGTAAACAAGACAGTCGGCAAATTCCTTTGCATGTTCTGCTTTGATAAGCAAGAAGCATGGTCAGATTGGCTATGTTACAGGCTAACATAAGCAAGTGCCATGCACTAGGATTACAGCGTAATCAAGGACAATTTTCATTTTTTATTGTCCTTATGCTTCACTTTTCTTATCTACTCCTTTCAG
>JBBPRS010000565.1:0-10943 GCA_038093155.1 Boletus huronensis
AGATAAAAGCGTCTGAAAGGAATAGATAAGAAAAGTGAAGCATAAGGACGATAAAAAAATGAAAATTGTCCTTGATTACGCTGTAATCCTAGTGCATGGCACTTGCTTATGTTAGCCTGTAACAGATATCTAAGTCTGGATACTGGACTTGGAGATGAGCCTGAATAAGAGCTTGTTGGATGCAAGAGAGAATGAGGTCGAGAGAGTCCAGGGTTGTCAGAGATCCTTCTGTACGAAGGCAAGAGGTCCAAATGGATCGTAGGCCTTAGTGGATCGTTCCAACTAAGATCAAGGGGGTTCTAGGTGCACGAGCAACTAGAGATGATGACAGAGACGGATACATCTCAGAGGGTTCTAAGGTTTGAAGAGCGTCCACTTGAAAGTAGGACAAAGACTTAGAGAGGCAAGGGACTCGAAGAGTCAAAGTGTGGAATTCAAGATACGAAAGGAGGTCAAGATGGGGATCTTAACCGGGAAAGTACAAGGGTTTATATACAACGGCCAGAGAATGATTAGTAATCAAAAGAATGTCCTAGAATGTCACGGAACGATTACTAATACAACCCATAAGAAGAAGAAAGAACATTGAGGAATGTTCGTGTAAGGCGTGGATAAAGATTACTGAATGGGGCTGAAACAGCTGGTAATCGTGAGAGTTAAAGGAACAGAAGTAAAATGCAGGCATAGAATGACAGTTCAACGAATAAAACATAACATTACCCCCCTACTAGCGTCAGACATCGCTGATGTTGACCTTACAAATCTACAAAACCCTCTGCGGGGAACCAGTCATGTTCGCCATGGCCTTGTCGTTGAAATCATCATAGGAATTGTTGAATTCAGGAATGGGGACATGAGGAGGAGGCATGGAGCGGCAGTAAGGGCAGGGAGCGTGATGGAGAGAGGAGACCAATCGAGCTGGCATGGAGGGACGGGGGCAGGAAGATCTGCGGGAAGATCAAGACAACCTGGATGTAGAGGGGGAAGGAGGGGGAGTAGGGCGGCATAAGGGACAGTTTCATTGATTGTGGCCTGGACCCCATCATCTGCAAGTAGGACACTCGTAGAATTGGCAGGCATTCCGAGTATGTCTGAGGCAATGGCAAACAAAGCAAGACTCGTGATAACGAGGGTGTCCAGGGTTGATGGGTATGTTGCCATTGGATCCAGTTCACATGGCTTCTACTCATTCTGCCATCCTAAGTTCGGCAGAGCCGAAAGGGGAGGAAGATGCGGAAGGGGTGGATGGAGTAGAGAGTACTAGGTTGCTAGTTCTCCCAAAGAAGGTAGGAATGGAATGTATGTGCCCTACGATGCGGGCCTCAGCTAAACGTTGGAGGTAGGAGTCTAAGTCATCAAGGAATTCTAACATGCCCAGTTGATACATGGCAATGAAGAGTGCAGCTTCTTGGTCTCGTCAAATGTCAGCTAGGGTTTGTAGGAAACAGGCGATTTGAGTGTCAGGGGAGGAGGGTATGTCAAGAAGAGCAATGCGGCACGTTTGAAGATAAGATCTGAATAAAGCGAAGAGGGGAGAACCCATGTCCAGATAAGACCCAATGGGGGCAGTCATAAAGGGGTCTTGTAAGTATCTAGTGAGACAAGAGATATTGTTTTCAGAGGGGAAGTCATTGTGGAGGCAATGAGCGTAGACGGGGACATCGACGGAGGGGATACCGGTAGGAATAGTGGCAAGGGAGACAGGGGGAAATTCGGGAGAGTTAGGATGTGGGGTGAGCCACACACTGGAGTTCCAGCCTGGGGTGGTGGTGCGTGAGGAGGGGTAGGAGGTATCATCGATAAGGGTAGGGGAAGTGACGGAGAGGGAAGATTCTAGAGTATAAGACAATTGGGAGGAGGGTTCAGAGGAGGGTTCTGGAGAGGAGGAGTCAGACTGGGAGTCATTGATGCGAAGAGAAATAGCCATGTTGGTGGTGAGTAGAGGGAGGGAGTTAGGTTCTGAAGGCGGAGGGGTTCGCCTTTTTATAGCCAGTCAAGACGGACTTCACATTTTTCAAATCCCGTTCTGGGACCCAGGAGTCTTCTTCGGCGGAGTATCCTTTCCATCGGATTAGGTAGGAACATAGATGAATGGAGCCTCTGTGGCATATGATCTGATCAATTTTGTATTCTTCTTCTCCTGCGATAAGGTCAGGAGGGGGTGCGGGGAAGTTCGGGCCATGTACAGGGTTTTCGCGATAGGGAGATAATAGGGAAGCGTGAAACGTGTTATGGATCTTCCACGTTTTTGGGAGTCGGAGTTGGAATACTATCGGGGATAGTACCTTGGTAATGGTAAAGGGTCCTTCCTGTTTAGTGGCGAATTTCGGGTTGGAGATAAGTTGTTGGAGGTTTTTAGCTTTGAGCCAAACCTTATCTCTGAGTTTGAATGGGGAATATCTTCAATGTGTTCTGGCGGTCATGACTTGTTGGGCAAGGTCATGGGAGGCAAGGGCTTCGTCTTGGGCATGAGAGAGGGCTTTGAGTCTTTGTTCTACAGCAGGTAGAGGAGAATCAGATATTAGGGAGGGTAAAGCGCGGGGTTTGTATCCCATCATGAGATAGAATGGGGATTGGTTGGTGACGGAGTGAGGGCAGTGATTATGTGCGAATTCGGCGTGAGTGATGTTCTCAGCCCATGTGGACGGGTTGTTTCCACAAAAGATTCTTAGGTAGGTTTCTACTTCTTGATTTACTCGTTTGGTTTCTCTGTCAGATTGTGGGTGATATGCTGTGGAGAGGGAGAGGTCGTATTTCAGAAGTTTACCCATTTCTCATTCAAAGGCTGATGCAAATTGGGGTCCTCTGTTGGAGATGACCTTGTCAAAGAGTCCGAAATGGAGGTAGACTTTGTGGAAGAAGAGAGCTGCCATTCCTTCGGCCGAGATGGATTTCTTAGTAGGGCAGAGAATTACCCCCTTTGTAAGCCCATGGTTGACCACAACCAATAGAGTATCAAAACCGAGGAATGGGGGTAGGTTAGTGATGAGGTCACAGGAGATTTGTTGGAAGGGGCGAGACGTGGAAGATGAGATAGGAGAGAGAGGGGGGGTTGTGGGGTGAGTGTTAACCTTGGCTTGTTGACAGGGGGCACATCCCTCCATGTATCGTCGTACGTAAGAGGCAAGGCTGGGCCACCAAAATTTGGCGGCGACGAGTTGACGAGTCTTAATGTAACCAGGGTGACCAGCAGTTTCATGGTTGTGACATCACTGGACAATGGTTCGGTGAAGTTCGGCATTGGGAGGGATGTAAATGCGACCTTGATAGGTGAGAACACCATTGGTGACCTGCCAGTCAGAGAGTTGCTTGCGAAAAGGGGAGGGGATATTGTCTTTAAGCGATTGGAGGTATTGGAGGACAAGGGGGTCATCAGCGGATTTCCCTTTGATGTGGTTGCGCAGTGCTACATCAATGAGGTGGGTGAAGATGGAGGGGGGTAAGAGGATAACCCCTTCGTTTTCATTGCAATTGGCAGGGAGATCGAAGCGATGGGATAGGGCATCGGGGCCAGAGAGGAGTCTCCCAGGGACATGGATCATTTTGAGGTCGAAATCTGCAAGATCAAGAAGCCAGCGGGTTTGTCTTCGATTTAGGTTTTGGGGTTGGCGGAAGTAGGTGAGGTTTTTATGATCAGTAAAGACTTGTACGGGGAAGGTGGATCCATGGAGATAGTGGCACCAGGATTTCAAGGCATGGATAATCACGAGGAGTTCCCGATCATATATATTGTAGTTTCGTTCTGCCGGAAGGAACACTTGGAAGAGATAGGAACATGGGTGCCAATCTCCATTTTCGTCAGTTTGGAGGAGGACTGCTCTGGAAGCAAATTTGGAGGCGTCAGTAGTGATAGCAAAGGGAGTGGAGAGGTCGGGCATGCAAAGGATGGGTTTAGCTAAGAAGAGGGCTTTCAAGGAGTTGAAAGCAGTTTGGCAGGAAGGGTTCCAATTCCAGGTGGCATTCTTCTTAGTGAGATCAAGAAGAGGACGGGCAACGGTGGTGAAGTCGGGAATAAATTGACAGTAAAAATGGCAAAGCCTAGGAAGGACCTGACATCCTTAACTTTCTGGGGGGTTGGCCATGAGGCGATTCTGTCTAGTTTCACGGGATCCATGGCGATTTGGCCAGGTCGGATGATCATACCAAGGTATTCAACCTCGGTGGCGGCGAAGGTGCATTTTTCGAGTTTAAGGTGGAGGTCTAACTCGGTCATCTGTTGAAGGACTCGTCGGGTTCGTTCTTCGTGAGTTTTCGGATCTGGGGACAAGATAAGGAGGTCGTCCATATAGATAATGAGCCATCCTTTAGCAATCATGTTGCAGAAAGAGTCATTCATGAACCTTTGGAAGGTGGCGGGGGAGTTGGTCAGGCCGAAGAACATGACTGTAGGTTCAAAGAGGCCTTTGTGGGTGATAAAAACTGCTTTCCATTGGTGTCCATCCTTGATTCAGACATTGTTATACCCCCATCTGATGTTGAACTTGGTGAAGAGTTTTGCGTCTTTGACTTTATCGATGAGATCCGGGATTAGTGGGAGGGGGTAGGCATCGCAGATGGTATGTTCGTTCAGGTATTGGTAGTCTTGGCAGGGACAGAGGTCTCCGTTCTTCTTCTTGACAAAAAAGAATGGAGAGGCTTGGGGAGAATTCGAGGGATGGATTTTCCCACATCAGAGGTTTTCCTTGAGGAAAGATTCTGTGGCGGTTTTCTCTTCCGGGGAGAGAGGGTAAAGTTTCCCTACTTTTGGAGAAAAGGATTCACCGAGGTTGATCTCGTGGTCATAAGGGTGGGATGGAGGGACATGATCCGTGGCTTCTTTGGAGAAGACTGAGGAGAATGAGGAATATTCCGGGGGAAGGGTTGGTTTTGGCTTGGCCAATTCGGTGGCCATGGCAAGTTCGGTGGTGGTGGTGATTTTGGAAATGATTGGAGATCCAAGGGGAATAAATCAAGATCCAGTTCGGAGGGTTCGCTGGAGGACTCGGTTTTGGTTTGCTCAGATTAGATATTGGGATTCTTCTTCCCATTGGTTGTATTTCCATAGGTAAGCATCGTCTATGGCATTTATGTGAACATGTTTCGGTGGTCTTCCTTTGTGAAAAGAAGCTGAGTGTCGTTCCGAATCTTTCTTGTGGGCAAGAAATAATCCTTTGGATTCATCTAAGGATTCCCTGATGGAGATCATTCGGTTGGCCCAGTCGATGGTGGGGTTGGCTTTGGTGAGCCAGGGGAGTCCCAGAATTACGTTTTCTTTGAGATGCATAACATGGAAGTCAACTTCTATGGTGATCCCTTCAATGTTGATGAAGAGTTTAGTGGAGAAGCAGACAAGGTTGGCTTTGTTTGGGGATCCGTCGGCATTTCAAGCGATGAGAGGTTCGGGAAGTTTAGTGAGGAGGAGATGATGTTTTCTAGCAAATCCCCAATCGAGGCAGGAGACTGAGGCTCCGCTATCAATGAGGGCATGGGTGTCGACAACTTTGAGAGTATGGGAGGAGTCTATAACTTGAATGGGAATTTGCATAGAGCTTGAGTAGGTTACAGTTACAGGTTTACTCTTTTTAGGAGAAGTCTGGGTCGAAGGGACTCTCCTTTTCAAAAATCCTGAGAGAAAGAAACTACAGCGACATCCTCTTCTTCTTTGGCCATGTCGATAAGGGCAGGGATGGATTCTTCGGCTACTGGTTCTTTGGTAACTTGTTGTACTTTCTGGGAAAGAGGTTTTTTCTGAGGAGAGGAGGGGAAGGAAGGGCATCGTCTGCTAAGGTGTCCAGGTTTTCTGCATTGGAAGCAGAGTACTTTCTCAATACATCGCTTTCTTTCGTCTGGGGTGAGCTTTCCAACTCGGACAGTGTTGACATCTATAGCATTGGGGTCAATGGGTTTCTTTGGGGAAGAGGTGGGGACAACGTAAGTGGTGGTTCTTCCTCCCATGATGAGCGCGGATCTGTCCCATTGGGTCTGAAAATGAACAGCTTTCTCTTGCCATTCCTTGACTTTGGTGGGTATGGTATCCATAATGTTGATGCGTCTCATGAGGGTCTCAGGGATCCCTTGGGCGAAGTAGGCGATTAATACGTTCTCATCGGTGACACCAGAGATAGAAGTATTATCGTTGAACTGTGTGATGTAGGAAGTGAGAAGGTTGGTGGTAGATTGCCCTTTGTGCATAGTGGTTCTGGTAGAAGCAAGCCAGTGAATAGCATTACCGATAGTGTCATGATGTTCGAAGGTGAGTTTGAACTCTTTGGTGAAGTCTAGGAAGGTTCCCAGAGAAGGAGTGGTTCCGGTGAGAGCTTTAAGTCGATAGGTAGCAGCCCATGTGGCTGCGGCGCCGTCTTTCATGTAGGAGAGGGCGAAGGCGGTTCTCTTGTTGTTAGTATTGTATACTTCTTCATTAACAAGGAGATAAAGTTTAATGGTGTTTAACCAAGGGATTGTCTTGGCATAGGATCCATCGAAGGATTTGGGTGCTCCAATGCGGAGTTTGACAGGTTTTGGTTGAGTAGACATAGTGGATCAGGTTGGTGGGGGTGGGATTCGGGTTCGGGTGGTGGTTCGAGGGGGAACATTGATAGGTGGAGGGACGTGGGTTGGTGGGATGGGGGCTGGTGGAATGGGGAATACTGGGGATGAGGTGACAGTTGGTGGGGATGGGGGGGTGGGCGGTCAAGGTAGGACTAGTGAATGGGAGAGGTTATGGGCAAGGTCAAGGGCTTGATCAAGGGCTTCCTCCTGTTTGTGTTGGGTGGGGAGGAGTTCGTCGGGGTCTTCAAGAGAGAGAAGAGGTGGGAGATTCTGAGTGAGGTTCTGGTGGGGGTTGGGGGCGAAACCACCGAGGATTGGCAGAAGGTCATTGGTGGGAAATGTTTGGAAGCTACAACGAAGGTAGTCCACGAGGAGTTTATCTTGACCTTTTGTTATGGATGGTCCGGATGGGAACAGCCATAGCCTTTCTTAAACTCAGTATTGGTGGTGATAAGGACAATAATTGATCCTGCAGAAACAAGAATGTTGTCGAGCGTGTTTAGGGACATCGAGAGCTGGATACTGGACTTGGAGATGAGCTTGGATAAGGGCTTGTCAGATACAAGAGAGAGTGAGGTTGAGAGAGTCCAGGATAACTAGAGATCCTTCTATACAAAGGCAAGGGGTCTTGATGGATTGTTGGTCTTAGTGAATCGTTCCAACTAAGATCAAGGGGGTTCTAGGTGTGCAAGCAACTAGGGACAATGACAGAGACAAATACGTCTCGGAGGGTTCAGAGGTTCAAAGAGCATCCACTCAAAAGTAGAACGAGGACTTAGAGAGACAAAGGACTCAAAGAGTCAAAGTATGAATTCAAGATATGAAAGGAGGTCAAGATGGGGAGATCTTAACCGGGAAAGTACAAGGGTTTATATACAATGGCCAGAGAATGATTAGTAATCCAAAGAATGTTCTGGAACGTCATGGAATGATTACTAATACAACCCATAAGAAGAAGAAAGAACATTGAGGAACGTTTGTGTAAGGTGTGGGTAAAGATTACCAAACGGGGCCAAAACAGCTGGTAATCGAGAGAGTTAAAGGAATAGAAGTAAAATGTAGGCATAAGATGACAAGATGATCAAATAAAACGTAACAAACATAATTATCCCATCATGGACAAAGAAATGCTTTTGGTCATGCAAGCCCTAGAACAATGGCGCCACCATCTAGAAGGCGCTTGGCAACCATTTGAAATATGGAACGATCACGCCAATTTGCAATGGTTCATGACTCAGCAGGATCTTAACCAACGCCAAGTGTGTTGGGCGATGTACTTGTCCCGCTTCAACATGACCTGGCTTTACAAACCAGGAAAGACCATGACGAAGCCAGATGCTCTCTCTAGACGAGAAGACCACATGGACGGTATCGAGGATGACAACAAGGGTGTCACCGTTCATTCCCCGGACAACATCAGATCTACGATCCTGATTGCGGATGAAGGGGCTATTATTAAACAGAAAATCTCTAACGCCACGTGCTTGCTCAGCGAAGCGGACATGCAACGGCTTCAGAAACAACATACCATCAGCGAAGAGCGTGATGGATGTCTATATGATTCTTTCAGACATATCCATGTGCCAGATTCCAACATACTCAAGATGGAGATATTGGAGAAGCACCATGATTCTCCCCTAGCAGGACATCCCGGTTATGAGAAGACCTTGGATCTTCTTCAATGTAACTATTATTGGCCAGGAATGGCTACATTATGCAAAGATTACGTCACTAGATGTGAAACATGTCAACATTTCAAAAGTGAAAACACAGCCCCAGCAGGCTTGTTGCACCCACTCCCTATTCCGAATACCCCATGGGAACACATCACAGCGGACTTCATTTCAGGACTTCCCGATTCCCACGGTTATACTTCTATTCTCATGGTAGTGGATCGTCTCTCCAAAGAGGTAGAACTGATCCCCTGCCACGACACATGCTCGGCCCTAGACATGGCCAAACTCTTTATGAATAACATTTGGAAGCACCACGGCCTCCCACATTCTATTACTTCCAATCGTGGACCACAATTTGCCGCTAAGGTTATGCAGGAACTTAACAAAGCACTCGGAATATCTACCAAATTGAGCACCGCCTTCCATCCCCAAACGGACGGACAATCTGAGATTGTAAACAAGACGATCAGAAAATTCCTTCACATGTTCTGCTTCAACAAGCAAGAATCTTGGTCGGATTGGCTTTCCATCGCTCAATTCTCCATAAATAACAATAAACACGTGTCGACCAAGAAAACTCCATTTGAGGTCACACAATCGTATGTGCCGCATATGGGCATAGAGCCCCTATCTCAGAATAGCGCACCAGCAGTGCAGAAGTTTGCTGCAGACATGGCAGAAATCATAGATCAAATGCGCAAAAACATGGAAAAAGCTCAAGAAAATATGAAAAAACAAGCAGACTCCAAGAGATCCACCAGCCCTTCTTATAAAATCGGCCAGAAAGTCTGGCTATCTACTGAGAATCTGCACTTGACACACGCTTCTAAGAAGTTATCGGAGAAATGGCTCGGTCCATACAAAATTCTCCAAATTATGCCAAACACCATAAAATTAAAACTCCTGAGATCACTCTAGATCCACCCCATTGTTAACGTGTCATGGATCAAGCTGTACAAAGACCACTTGGAAGGACAGTCCTCCAACTGGCTGGGACCAGTGTTAGTCACTGAGGACTGTGACAATAAATGGGAGGTCAACTATCTAGTTGACTCTCAGATGAAAAATAAACGGCTCGAATATCTAGTCCACTGGAGGGGCTACGACAAAACAGATCGTACATGGGAACCTCGTTCGAATTTAACAGGTGCTAAAGAAGCACTTAAAGACTTTCACACAACCCACCCATCAGCGCCAAGGGCTCTGAACATCCCATCCGTCAATTTTCTTCTGTTATTCGGTAAATGCCCAGAGTCGTTAACCACTATGCAGTCAAAGCATGAACCCTTCAATCGCCTGGAAGTTGATTCATAGAGAGGGGGTAGTGTTACAGTCGTAACAGGTTACGTCAGACTTTCCCACAGTCTATCTATTTTTCCCAATTTTACTTTTATTTATTCTTCTAAGAAAAAAGCAGCTTCGGCGGTAAGGCCTAGTGAATAATATCCACTTAGTGGAGGGACGCTTTTATCTTATCTTATCAGATTAGATTACTCCCGCGGAGATCTCCGATCATCCGCTACGGCTCATGCCACAGTCTAGACGACTTGGCAATTCTTTTCCTTTCCCTGATCTGATCTACGATCTGGATCTATCCCCATATGGTTACATTGGTCGCACGGTAATCTCTGTTGACTTCTCTTTATATTCAATTGCTGCTTATGCTTCTTCTTCCATTCTTGATCCATGCCTATGCCTCATGTCATTCCATCAGAATGTTCTGATATATGCATATTTAATCTCTGTTGCCCTAGACCCTACATCGATAGATCTAGTGCATACATGTACAAATATGTAGTATGCTATATAAACCCAGAAACTACAACGAGGATTTCCTCAGTCTAGTTCTCTTGGGAATTTCCCCCATAGAGATCCACTTGACCTTCTCGTTTCTTCTCCTTTGTTTGGTTGTAGGTTTGCCTTGAGCAGTTCGCTCTTTGGCCATTTCACCATTCGTTTTCACATTTGTTCGTGAACAAGTTCGGGGTGAGGGAGAGGATGAGGGAGAGTGCGAGAGGTAACAGCGCATTATACCATTGCTGAGCGGGAGGGTGTGAGGGCGAGGGAGAGGGCGAGGGCGAGAGGTGATGACACAATGTGCGTTGTGTCATTCTCATTGTTGAGTGCTGAGCAGGGAGGGTGCATGAGGGCGATGGCCAGGGTGAGAGGACGACTCAGGGCCAGGATGGAGGAGGAGACACTGATCATTGAACTAGGGCAACACCTTAGGCATGGATCCCAAAGCCGCATCATAGTCTCCACTCAGAGGAAACAAACTGGTAAGACAGGGGCTACATTTATGAGTGCGACATGGTGCACACTATTAGCAGGAGCGATTTGATTACAGCGGTTTCCGAAAGTATGTGGAAAGCAGATTTTCGAAAGTCGCGCGTCAGAGACAGCCAGGAAAGGACCCTGAGTGCGCTTGAGTGGATTGCATGCTGAGTAAGCGCTTAGCGCTGTTGCTCTTGCACCATGTCGCCCACCATTCTCGCTGCCTTTGTTCTGTCCACAATTTGACTGCCAAAGAGATTCTGACAATGTGAGCCCTCATTCCATAGCTTGTCTTCTCCCTCACTGATTTGTACATCCATAAGGTATTTTTAAGTGTACATGTGAAATGGCTCCTAAGGGCTGACTGGGCCTAGGGCAAACCAAACCAACAAGCTGAAGACTATAAATCTCAAGAGGGAAACTAGCCTCAAGAGGGGGGACTGAGTGGATCTCAAAGGAGGGAAA
>JBBPRS010000566.1:0-10927 GCA_038093155.1 Boletus huronensis
GGGGGGGGCGGGGGGGGGCGGGGCCGCGGGGGCCGCCCCACCGCGGGGGGGGCCGGGCGGTCAGGGAGGGCACGGCCCTCGAGGAGACACTTTTTGAGGGCAGTGATCTCCTGGCGGAGGGCGATGTTCTCGGACTTGGACGAGCCGAGCTCGGAACGGATGGCATCGATGAGACGATCACGCTCTGCGATGTCGCCCTCGAGGGTGGTGATGTATTCTGTGCAGAGACGGGGTGAGATCAGAGCAGGGAGAGGAGGGGAGAGGGCGTGCCTTTGCGACGGACACGAAAGTTGCGTGCGCTGATCTTGTTGCGGAGCTGGCGCTTCTCCTTGCTGGACATCTTCTTGTACTCCTCTGGGCTTGGACGCCAGTCCTCTGGCTCGAGGATCCTGAGGGGTGCTTGGTCCTTGAGCTTGCCCTCCTTGTTCTCCTTCTCGGGGAGGGGCGCCTTCTTGATGCCGCCAGAGATGACGGTGCCCTTGCGGGAGTGCCTCTGCTTTGGGGGCGGGGGGAGATCGTCGTCGTCGTCGTCGTCGGGGTCGTCGTCGCCAAAGTCGGAGAGGGCCTTTGATGTTGCGGGGGTGCCGACGAGCTGGGGATCGATCGCGAACATGGGGAGGGGGGAGTGGGATGCGGCGGAGGAGGATGTGGCGGGGGAGGTGGAGGCGGGGAAGTCATAGGAGTGGGGCAGCTTCGAGAACGAGTCGTCCTCGAGGAAGAGGGAGAAGAGGGCGTCGTCCGGGGTGGAGGAGGCGTCGAGATTGAAAAAGTCGTCGATTCTGTATGGCTCGAGCATGGTCGGAAGGTGCGTGCGAGCGCAGTTCAGCGCTGCGTTGCTTTTCAAAGTGACTACGACCGGACATTCCCGGATGACTAATCAACATCTACGAAAAGAGCTTGTTCACGGACGTGTTCCCCTCCTGCTGCTTCTTCAGCACCTTGGCGATCGCAAACTCAAAGTCCTCCTGCGTCACGTGCTGTCGTCGCTCCCGCAGCGCATACATCCCTGCAGCCAGTCAGACTCGTGCCCGCGTGGTCGTGCCACTCACTCACCCGCCTCGGTGCAGATCCCGCGCACCTCCGCACCAGAACACTGCCCCATCTTTTCCGCCAGCGCCTTGAGATCGATCCCCCGCTGCAGCGACATCTGTGCCCGCCGTCAGCAACACACAGCATCACCGCCATCAGAGCGCCCCCACCTTGCGTGAGTGGATCCGCAGAATGCTCACACGCGCCTCCGGCCCGGGCGGCGGAAACTCGATCTTGCGGTCAATCCGGCCCGGCCGCAGCAGCGCCGAGTCAAGAATGTCTGCCCCGCCAGAGTCAGACCAGCCACGACGTCCCCCGGACCCGCTCACCTATCCGGTTCGTCGCCATGATCACCTTGATGTTCTTCGTCGCCTCGAACCCATCCAGCTGGTTCAGCAGCTCCAACATCGTCCGCTGCACCTCCGAGTCTCCCCCGCCCGACCCGCTCTCCCCCCTCGAACTCCCGATCGAGTCAATCTCGTCCATGAAAATAATACTCGGCGCATGCTCCCTCGCCATCACGAACAGCTCCCGCACCATCCGGCTCCCCTCCCCAATGTACTTTTGCACTAACTCAGACCCAGACACCCGAATGAACTTGCAGTCCGTGTGATGCGCCACCGCACGCGCCAGCAGCGTCTTGCCCGTCCCAGGCGGTCCGTAAAGGAGCACCCCCTTGGGCTGCGCGATCCCCAGCGCCTCGAACAACTCGGGGTGCTTCACCGGAAGCTCGATGACCTCCTTGATCTCCTTGATTTGCTTGTCCAGCCCCCCCACCATCTCGTACGTACTGTCCGGCACCTTCTCCACCATCATGAGCGATACGAGCGGGTCCACCTTGTTCGGCAATATCTTGTGAATCGTGTAGCTGTCCGATCGGAGCGCGACCCGCTGAGACGCCGTGAGTGTCGCGACGTCAATCTCAGAGTCAAAGTCGACGACTGCCAGCACAGCGTGAGCCATCAGAGCACGCTCAAACAGCCTCCTTACGCACTGTACTTTCCCTCCGGCTGCACCTTGACCAACACCTTTTTCTTGCCCATCACTTTGACCACTTCGCCGACATAGCTCGCCGGCTCGTGAAGCAGCTGCAACTCTTCCCGAAGCAACCTCACTACAACCCCCTTCATGTCACCCGCTCACGCGCAAAAAAAAAAAGGGCGGGTGGATCGTACGTACCTCGAGCGTTCAGCGCATTCCGCTGTGCCTCCAAACGGCGTAGATTCTGTGTCTTTTGGTTGATCAAGAGCTCGGCAGCCTCGATTTTGGCTTGGTAATAGGATTGAACCCCGACGGGCGCTTTCTGTGGACGTGTGGGGACGGGCATGTCGTGGGGGTATGAAAACAAGAGCGTCACAGTCGCGCTTTGTCTGACGCAAGCCTATCCATGCGTACAAGAGAATTCCCACGGTCCGTCGAACCGCCACCGTATAGAACCATTACGCACTCGTTCAATCCACGTTGAATATTTGAACTTCATCACACCAGAACGCGATTCACCATCGCAGTCCCCAAGAACCGACTCGGATGTGATGGCCTGGGTCGACACATCAGGACAACCGTACACGACGACACCAAAACACGAACCCTGAGCATCCAAGGCTGCTTTTCATTGTCATCGTTCTCACCGGCTTGTTATTCCTGACACTACACGATTCCGTATCCGATCAGCCAGGTACAACACCATCGTCGCAACACTCCACCACTTATCATTGCGTGAACGTTTCGACCAAAAGATCAAGTCGAACTTCGTGACGACAAAGACATGAAGCAGTCGTTTTGCAAACCACGAGTCGTTCATCCTAAACCCGCGCGTTTGGACAGACTAACATCCAGCTTCACAAGACCGCATAGATCGTTAATGACTGAATACATATGTCTCCGAGGCACCTCCTGAAAATAACATCATCCATCATACGCCAAGCGCTCAAGACTCATCCAAGCTTGGACGGTCAACCCAAGTCCTCAATCACACCTGACGTGCACCATCCCCGACAACTTCAAGTTGAATCACCTCCGAGTCGTCCGCGTTACACTCCGCACTCCGACCTTCCTCCGAGCCTGCATCCCCAAACGCAATGGCAGATACAGCCTGGTTGCCGTTCGAAATCGCTTGTGAGATCACCCCGAATCCAGTGTCGATCCCATTCCATCGGTTCCGAATGTCGCGGTGATACAATTCTCTTATGCTAATGATGAACCGAGGCATGATAAGGTATGAAAGCGAATGACTAGATTTGACCAGGAGATCCCGAAGATAGATGAGGCGGGGAGGCCCGGATGGGATAATACTCATGGTGTTGAAAAGCAGAGTCCTGTTTCAGAAGAAAGCGTCCGGGTGGTTAGTTCCCTATTGTGACAGACAGAAGGTGAAGGTGGACGATGGACGTATAGAGATGACAAGGGAAACATACAAGACGAAATAAAGTATTCCTTCCCTCACAAATAGCTTCATGTACCGGTTCATCTGCCACTGCTTCGTCAATTGGTACATTTGAACTGCTTGTTTGAAGGTTGGAATGACCGCGAGGATCAACAGTGTACCACCGAAAACAAATCGAGGGATGACTCTGTATATGTCCAAGGGGGTTACGGAGTGGTAGTTGCAAAATGTTGAATCAGTGGTGTGCTCGATCTTCACTAGATAAGGGAATGAAAAGATAGGGTCATTCGCTTAAGATTGGATCTGGAACACCCGAAACCTACCTGACCAGTTCCGATCACCAGGCATGTAGTAGATACCGTCCCAAACACAGGTGACAATGATTTGCATCATATGAAGGAAGAGGAGAATACCGAGGATTATTCTCCATTGATTCCACATTGCATAAACACGCAGAACCATCACCACTGTCATTGAAGTCAACACACAGGAAAACAAAGTTGGTGAGCACGACAACTCACGGTCGGCAGCAGCAATGAACAACACATATCCCCATTTATCTACCAGCCACAGCGCAGTACCTTCGAAATAGTGTTCATGTACTGAGAGCTGTAAAAGCGGGTGCTTACATCTATTTGACTGTTAATGTTACAGCATCACCGGTAGAGATGAGGTACCTACATCTATCAGAACATAATCATTAGTGACGGATCATATGTAAAGCAGACAAAAACTGACTTTGACAGACCCAGGTGGCAAATCAGTACCAATTGTGAATGTACTACTTGGTCAGTCTGATCAACCTTGACGTGTCGTCACTACTACTAGTACTCTTATACATACCGAGTGTAGTATGCGCTTGAGAACGAATCCATAGTTAGCCGTGTCTCGGATATGCATCAGGGCAGCTATATACATACATAACCCAACAAAGACCGACCCAACGAACCTAGTATGGGAGCGATCAGTTTGAAGCACGTGCAGTAAAGTGTCCCATGAGGTACATACGATAACGAACAGTGTAGAGACCCAAGTCCAGGATCTGCACTGTGGATTTGTCAGGGACATGGAATTCGACTGATAATCGTCTCATCTTTACCCAAGCGTACTCTATCTTTGTAAATCATCAGCCATCAAAAAAGATGGGGAGTAAAATAAAGTACCTCTTTCGAAAAGGTGAGGACTGGGTGACAGGATTGCAATTGCCACTTTAAAACGGGAAGGATAGCGTGTGCAAAGAATCACTCACTATAATCATATACCGGGATAATGACCATTGCGACTGTGGTGCTTTATGAGATCAATCACTGACCAGAAGTGTGGACGACCGTACTGGATGCATAGTTATCTATCCGGTCAAAGGTCAAAGCAGCCGCCAAGGAGGTGGACATTTCGTATAACGAGAAACACTGGTAGCGACGCCTGGGTGACGGACAAACAGACAGTTAAGGTGGAGAGGGGTAAGAAGGTGGTCGAAGGTTGGGGTCACTTGGCAGTTATATACGAGAGGTGACGTGATACATGGCTATGCGAGGGGGTCCTCATAGTCGCTCAGCGAACAAAATCGTTGCGCATACAGCGGCCGTGATTTGGTATTCGTATTTGGGTCATGTCACATCCCGTGCAAAGTAAGAGCCTTAAAAGGTGTAATAGAGCAGTTAGAATCTGTCAGATCACCTCGGCCAACGCCACATCTTTACCTTTTTTTGCTGATTTCAAAGTGCTACGACAGATCTGAAACACCAGGAAGGCGTCTTCTGAGTCCTGACTCTTTGTCGCTAATCTGAACCCTTACGGATCAGCGCTCCTCTATACCCACACTCAGACCGAGATAC
Organism: Boletus huronensis; assembly: GCA_038093155.1. Classification (NCBI taxonomy): domain Eukaryota; kingdom Fungi; phylum Basidiomycota; class Agaricomycetes; order Boletales; family Boletaceae; genus Boletus; species Boletus huronensis. The sequence continues at coordinate 5,248 of JBBPRS010000566.1, forward strand.
CCGCGAGGGATCACCTGTCTGGCGTCGCTGGCCAAATTAATTTGGTCTCGATATCATGGGCGGAGTTGCGTTATCCTCCTGAAGTGAGTCGGCCTCGATTTTGGCGATATCATTTGTTATAGTCGCTCGTTGAATGTTGGGAGCACAATCTTCCTCGTAAATTTTGCTTCCTTCATCGCTGGGGCACGGACAACTTGGTCCGATACCCATTCACCCACCCCTGTCCTGTCCACCTCTTTACCAGCACTCCCTGTTGAGGTAAATCAAACGGAAGAGCGGACAACAGCTGAGCGATGTGAGCGGAGCCAGGACCGATACTTGACTGCTATGGCTATCAGAAGAGGGGGGGGACTTTTGTTTGTGGGAGGATGAGCGCAAGAAGCAGAAGTTGGCAGCTTTCTTGATCATACCACCGCCCATGCTACGTGAGGAGTCAACCTGTATCAAAGTTGTTATCATTCCCATATATTATTGTTGATTGAATTTCAACCCAGTCACATCGTAGATCATGAATGACACCAAGTTGAGGTCTAGCGCGTATCAGCGCTCCGTCTATGCCTGGAGTCGGCCTGGCCAATTTACTTACTTTGGAGTGGGATTGCACGTTTTGGCTACCACTGCTCTAAAGGTGGTATATTCCCGTGACACACTGACACTGCCAAGTTACTCCCCTGTGCTTGTGCAACGATCGCGCTGTCCCACACCTGAAACCTGCGTACCCGACGAACACGAAACCGTCCAACTTGAAGCGGGGCTGTAAATAACATGACGGCGTGCGTGTAAGCGATCAAGTCGTCAAGTTAACAACAGTGCGACGAACGTAAGCGAACCGTGCTAGATCTGGTCTCTCCTTTGTGCTTGTCTGGTCCAAATGCCAAACTTGGGTTTGAGTTCAACGACTCCGACACATTGTAAGCTAGGCTCACAGAGAGAGAGAAAAAAGAGGTGAACTTTGAATTCTTTTCCATTGCCAGTGAGGTGTTTCGCACATCAACCAAACCGCACGACGTACCTGACCCAAAGAGTGTATTTCAAGGTGAGGTTACCCTCGAGCACAACACTTGCAATCGCTTGATCACTCACAATATGATCAGCTTTTTATGCTCAACAGTACCTTCAAAACGGGAGCTCGTCAACTGTCTCGTAAGTAAAACAGGCTATAGCGGTACTTTGATGCAAAAAACAGCTTGTAGTGTAGCGAGAGCAGTGATGCAAAGCTGCTACAGTCACAGTAGTACTGAATTTGTGCAATTTGATGCATCATCGCCTGAGAAATTGAATGATGCATCACCTGACCATCAAAATTATGCATTACTGCTCGCCCTTTGATGCATCACCCAACCATCAAATTTTCAAACTTGAAATGATGCAATATCTAGTTACTCTAGTTGCACTGCTCACTGTCCCGGACCTCCAATGTATCATAGATCATGGCCCATTTAATGCATCGCCTGAGAAATAATGCATCACTCACGTGCTCACTTACGCATCAGGATGCACCACGGCCCCTGATTTGATGCATTGATCAATCTGCTGTAATCCACGAGTCACTGCCATTCCATACCAACTTCTTTTACAACTACTATATCATAAACTGAACCTATATTTCACTGTCGGCCCTCGGACTTTCGCCCCTCTATTGTATCTAACTCCACATCCAAGGCCAACACCATGGTGATGCGATGAACGATGATACCGTGATGCACGCCGTCCAGACTGGGCCCCCAAGCCACCCGACCGGGATGGAGAAGTGCAGATCACGTTGGCGAGGTGAGGAGTCAACAGAAATTGAAGATATGACACGACGAACTGTGCGGTCTGGTAGACATTCTAGGAAGTCAAAAAAAGCGACAGGGAGCATTAATGCTGGGAGGTAGGGAATGGCATGGGTATACAAGGGTGTACCTGTACCCGTACCCGGCAAAAACCCGTACCTGGGTTGGGTAGCGTGCAGGAGCAACTGCACAACACACATGATTGCATGCGTTGTGCAGTCGCTTCTGTACGCTATTGTACAGAGCGAGGGACGATTGCGGACAATGGCACGACGCGCAATTGTGCACGTCGTGCCATCGCCGAGCAGGGAGAGTGGGTGAGGGCAAGAGGAGAGATACCAAAACGTGTGCAAATTGCACACATCGTGGTATCACTCCTCTGTCCCCACCTGACAAGGATGGGGGCGAGGGAGAGGAGGGAGAGGGAGGGCAAGGGCAAGGGCAAGGGCGCGTGTGCGTGTGTCGGGTGTGTGTGCATGCATGAGGATGAGGGAGAGCGCGAGGGTGAGAGCATGTGTGCGGGTGCGTGCGGGTGTGTGCATGAGGACGAGGGAGAGGGAGAGAAAGAGAAAGAGGGAGAGAACAAGGGCGAGGGCGAGGGCGAGGGTGTGTGCGTGCGTCGAGTGTGTGCGTGCATGCACGAGGACGAGGAGGGGGAGAGGGCGAGGGCGAGGGCGAGAGTGCGGGTGCGGGTGCGATGTCCATTGGTGAGTCTGTCAAAATGAATAAGCGAGCCGCGACCTACTGCATTTGGTAATATACCCGCCATGTGGGTACGGGTATGGCATGCTGATACCCGTACCCGGGACCCGCATGGGTATCCTGTGCTATTGCCTACCAGTGGGAGGTGTTGAGAGTAGAGCAATGGCGACAGTGGCGAAAAGAATAGCACGGAATAGACAAGATAAATTGCCAGATGGAGCCTAGAAAGAAGAACAAAATATATGTACGATCGCCTAACTACTTCCCCTTTGCTTTCCTAATGTATGCACTAGTTAGTTCACCCGTTGCTTGTGCCTTCGGCACAAGTCATCCTATCCAAATATACTGTTGTGCCTTTGGCACAATCATCCAAGTTTTTATTTAGTTAGACATAGAAGACTTCTTGTGTAAAAGTACTCCATTCCACATATAGTACAAATGGTATAAATCAAATATTTAAATGTACAAAAACCTCAGTCCACACTACATTGGTTGTCTTGGTATCTTCTTGCCTTTCTTTAAACAGCACCTTGATCCTTCTAGGATGAGTACAATGTTACGATTTGTTGGTACCCCCCCCATCTTTTCCCCTTCTACTCCTCCTGCGTGTGCTCCTCGACCACCCTGATGACTCTTTGTCCCATCACTAAGACTCCCTTTGACCAGACCATCATCCATCCTCGCATTCCTTGGCCGCGTCACTGCTTAGCTGCATCTTCCCTGTCCACGTCATCCTACGGACACGTCATCCTTTGGCCATGTCATCCTTGTCCACGTCACCCTATGGACACATCATCCTTTGGCCACATCACCCAGCCATGTCACCCCTTGCACTCTTCACCCACGGGCTATGCATGGCTCTTCTAATTTCCCTTCACCCATGTAAGCCTTCCTTTTTAGTCCTCCATCTCTGTGATCTCTCGACCCCGATCTCTTCCTCTTATATCTGTTATGGTTGTAACAGGTTATGTCAGACTTTCTCACCAGTCTATCTATTTTTCCCGATTTTACTTTTATTTATTCTTCTAAGAAAAAGGCAGCTTTGGTGGTAAGGCCTAGCAAATAACATCCACTCAGTGGAGGGACACTTTTATCTTATCTTATCAGATTACCTTACTCACACGGAGATCTCCGATCATCCACTACGGCTCATGCCACAGTCTAGACGACTTGGCAATTCTCTTATTTCCCCGATCCGATCTACGATCAGGATCTATCTCCATATGGCTATATTAGTCGCACGGTAATCTCCGTCGACTTCTCTTCTATTTTAATTACCGCTTATGCTTCCTCTTCCATTCTTGATCCATGCATATGCCTCATGTCATTCCATCAGAACATTCTGATACATGCATATTTAATTACCGTCTTGCCCTAGACCCTACATTGGTAGATCTAGTGCACACATGTACAAATATGTAGTATGCTATATAAGCCCAGAGACTACAACGAGGATTTCCTCAGTCTAGTTCTCTTGGGAATTTCCCCCTTAGAGATCCACTCGACCTTCTCATTCTCCTTCCTTTGTTTGGTTGTAGGTTTGCCTTGAGCAAGTTCGCTCTTTGGCCATTTCAGATCAGAGCTGATCAACAAAGGTACATTTCATTCCTACTAGTAGCGTTTAAGGCAATGACTGATTTAGTGCATTAGGCATGTCTGAAACGCTGCTGCTGGTGTGCCCCCAACAGCCATGCCATTCCAGTCGATCGAGGCCTATCAGGCCTTCACTCTTGCCTTTCAACAATTATGTGATCAAGGCAATGTCCCAACTGATTATGGAGTAGCCGCAGAAGAATGGGTGGATGGATTGTATCCTAAGTGCGAAGTAATTACCGTCGGTCACAGCAAGCAGGTACACGAAGTGGGCATGCCATTTATCATATGGTGGCTGCATGCAGTCTCATGGGCGAATGGCTTAGATATCATGTCACGCATCTGTCTGATTGAAGATGGCAAGTTGTAGGTATATAATTACAGCCTCAACAGAGCAGAGTTGCTGTGGCTCCCTTCCCACTCCCTAACCCCTTTCCTAGTTCACCTTGTCTGACTCGGTGGTGACTACCATGTCTGCAGATACAGAATGTACTCAGTTTGTTGCAGGTGGTGGTCACAAGGGAAACCGGTGCACTACATGCTGACAGAAGCAACGCCACCACCCCACTTGTTACGTTTTATTCGTTGTCTTGCCATTCTATGCCTACATTTTACTTCCGTTTCTTCAACTCTCATGATTACTAGCTGTTTCGGCCCTGTTTGGTAATCTTTGCCCACACTTTACACAAATGTTCTTCAATGTTCTTTCTCTTTCTCATGGGCTGTATTAGTAATCATTCTATGACGTTCCAGGACATTCTTTTGATTACCAATCATTCTCAGGCTGTTGTATATAAACCTTTGTACTTTCCCAGTCAAGATCTCCCATCTTGACCTCCTTTCATATCTTGAATTTTATGCTTTGACTCTTCGAGTCTCTTAGCTCTCTAAGTCTTCGTCCTACTTTCGAGTGGACACACTTTGAACCTCAGAACCCCCCGAGACATATCTGTCTCTGTCTTCGTCTCTAGTTGCTCGCGCATCTAGAACCCCCTTGATCTTAGTTGGAGCGATCCACTAAGACCAACGATCTATTGAAACCCCTTGCCTTCATATCAAAGGGTCTCTAGTTACCCTGGACTCTCTTAACCTCGCCCTCTCTCGTATCCAACAAGCTCTCATCCAAGCTCGTCTCCAAGTCCAGTATCCAGACCTCGATATCCCTAAGCATGCTAGGCAACATTCTTGCTTTTGCAAGATCGACTACTGTCCCTATCACCATCAGTACTAGGTTTAAGAAAGGCTGCAGCTGTTCCTACCTGGACCATCCGTAACACCACTCCTTCCAGTAACCCCCCTGTCACTAATCTTGTGTCCACCCAGCGGCATGCTGCCTCATGCCCACTGCCTCCAGAAAATCCTATTCAGGATATACTCAATAGATACACTTGTTCTGAAATGGCTCCTAAGGGCTAACTGGGCCTAGGGCAAACCAAACCAACAAGCTAAAGACTATAAATCTCAAGAGGGAAACTAGCCTCAAGAGGGGGGGACTGAGTGGATCTCAAAGGAGGGAAATATCCAAAGAGAACTAGACTGGGGACTCCAGTGCTAGGCTCTTGGGTTTATATATTCAAACTATATTAAATACATGTGGCAGATCTGATCTA
>JBBPRS010000567.1:0-10925 GCA_038093155.1 Boletus huronensis
TCAAGCCGAGAACGTCCGCCAGCAGCTGGAGCGTACTATGGAGCGCTACGAAGTTGCCATTCTATCAACCGAAGACGAGAGAAAGAGGTACATCAACATCAGGAAAGTACTATGTTGTGGCTTCTTTATGCAAGTCGCACACAAGGAGGGTGAAAAAGGCAACTACCTGACGGTCAAAGACAATCAAGTACGTTGTGCCTGTTCTGTTTTTTTTTTTTTCCGGTAGGAGCGGATTGACAGGACGACGATGCTAGATCGTTGGTTTACATCCGTCTTGCGGTCTAGATACACAGCCGGAATGGGTGATCTTCAACGAGTTTGTCCTGACCACGAGACATTATATCCGGACGGTGACGGATGTCCGGCCTGAGTGGTATGTGCTTCATTGGTCGTATTTCCCGTCTGGATGCCGACCCTGATGATGGGGTTCACAGGCTGCTGGAATATGCTCCCGGGTACTTTGATCTTGCAACTTTCTCAGACGGAGAGACGAAGAGAGCTGTGCAACGTGTTACTAACAAGCAGGCGGACAAATTTGGACGTGTCAAAGTGGATACAGGACCGGCCAAGAAGAAGCAGAAAAAGAGACGCCTCGATGCTTGATACATGGAGTCCCTCGTCAATGTCTGCTGGGCTAACTATTATATAGTATTCCTGGACCCGGAGGGGACAAGTTTCCAGATGTAAAGGGACACACAACGGCTAGATCAATGTTTAGCATGGGCCCGAACGTCGCTCTAAACATGGGGGTTGGACGTGAAGTTTAGTTTCGAGTTTGGGTGGCAGTAGACTTTGATGTTTCGTCGAAGGGCCAGATGGTGGCGAAAAAGCTCGGTTTGTGTTGCTTATCTAATCCCAACCATGGCTAGGGTGGTCATTCCTCTGGAGCATACCTTCATGGTCATTGCCGACTCCCTTCCATCGCTATAGTCTGTAATTCACCTAGTAAACGGTCCTGGAAGGGCGGTGGTTGGGGACCTTGGGGTAGCGGTCAAGCCCCGGATGAGAGCTTTCGCAGGCTCGAAACTGCACCTTTTACCTGTCCTTGTGCGTACCGTACGCGGCCCTAATCCTCGGAGAGAGGCGCCTGACGGGCACAGCAAAAAGGACTGACAGCCCAGATTATCCTGTCCTACCATACAAATCTACTTCTAGGGTCGCCCTTCGCGTTCCCTAGAGTCCCCAATTATGCCTCCCGACGCTCTTCGTGCTGAGCACACGTCGCTGCGATGCTGGACATCAAAATTCTCGAATCCCCGACAAAGTTTTTTTTCAATTGGCCGGAATGGAGCAGTCTCCTGAATAAAATGATGGGTTCACAGTGGGTTTTTGACATGCTGTGGGAATTTATTGAAACGATCCAGGAATATGATAATATCCTGATGGGCCAGCCTCCAACTTCCCAAAACAACTAGGCCCATGGGGAGATCTACTAGAAAGTGCTGGGGTTCGAGTGAATAGCACCGTAGTGCATACTCCACCAGCGAATTTTCTCAGTATGTCACAATACTGTTCACAGTCATTCTGGCTTCGATCCTACTGCTGGAGTCGGGGACCAGCGCCCACGCACCGCTACGGGTTGGTACCATGCTGCTCAAAAAATTCGCGCTCACCCCGCTTCTAAATAACCTAGTTTGGCAGGCACGGTACAAAGCCGATGATTTGCCGAGCGACCACTTTCGATTCCATCCATGTTCGAACCCATCAGTATAACAATTTATTGAGCGTCTTCTCCAAATCCAAACCCCAAATCGGTCACCATCACTTCGTCCCCTGTCACAGGCCCATTCTGGACCAAGAGACCACCCACTCCTTACGAATCTGGAGCATAGTTCTGAACCCCGCTACAGAAAGTCCATGAGCGATGGACACACTGGATACACAATAGAGCTTACTCGTCACGGCGGTTGACATTCGCGGGTACGCCAGAGCCATGCTTCACCGCGTCCGAACCGGGCAGCGCAGCTACAACGGCGACGATACTGAGGAGCGCGAGCGCGAGCTTGTAATGCGGGGGCGGAGTTGAGTTATGAATGGGTTGCTTTTGCAAGAGGTTTGCTCGGGTGGGTGATGGGTTTTTCAAGTTCGAAGTGTCGATTTAAAAGACATGTATCAAGGAAAGGGGCTGGATCCCATAGTCCATATCCACGCGGACCTCGGTCCCAACCAGAGTTGGAACGACCCTCTAATCGTCAATACGTTGACCATCGAAGGTTCATTCGTTGGCCATATCTATGCGGCCACCCCTAGTATAACGATTACCAGCGTTGGCGTTCGCTTTATCGTTCACCACAGTCCGAACAAGTCTGTCACTCACGATGTCGAGGTATTTGAAACGCTCAACTTGACCCCTCCTGGAGAGGGCGTCCTGCCCATGGAATTGGATTACACGTTGAAGGATGTTAGTGGAGCGGTGTGACTCACTGCGGGTCTCCCTTCGGGTGGTACTTGGGTTAACCCAATGGGCGCGCAAGGATTTGTGGTATGTTCCTCATCCGTGGAAGACACCCGACTGACTCACGGCGCCTTCCTGTAGTTTGACTCTGTGACATTTTCGTCTAGCCTGCCTCTCTCCGACCCGTGGAAGAACATTACAATGGACATCGCAGCCAAATTCCAATATCAGACGTCCATCGTTTGGAGGTGCACGGGAGCCTTAGATGTGCCCTTGACGGACGGCTTCCACGTCCTCGAACAAACCAGCCTGCATGCCCCGTTCGAAGTTTGAATTATGCTTCCAGATACCGTTCGTATCGAGTGCGACATTGGCAATGGACATCAAAATCTTCTAATCCATTACAATGTTTTTGCAATTGGCTGGAATGGAAGTACCCAGCCTCCTGAATAACATGATGGGTTCATGGTGGGTGACTTACTGTGTGCTTTTAGTCCAGGGATAAAATAATTTCTTGATGGCAGCGGGCCCCGACTTCCCGGAATGGAGAGATCGACATACTAGTAGGTGCTGGGTTTGAGTGAATAGGACCGTAGTGCGCACAGCATCAGCGAGTTTTCTCGGTACGAATACTGTTCATTGACATACTGGCATTGATCCTGTCGCTGGAGTCAGGGACCAGCACGCACTGCTACGGATTTGGTAGCGTGCTGTTCAACAAGTTCGAGCTCACACCTGGCCCAATTTGGCAGGTATAGATCATCGTGGAGTTGGGCACTCCGGGGGTATTTCCGGGGGCATGTCAGCCGGCCGCGACGGAGCATAAAACGGAGATAATTTCTCGGATGTTATAACATTCTGCAGTTGGTTGTTACAGCAATCGCGAAACACCCAGATCCTCTCCAAACTCCGATTCTATAATCAGGCCTGAAATTGACCACCATCATCTCATTCGCTCTGGGGACCAACAACGTGAAACAACCGCCCTCTCCTTAACAACCGAAGTGTTGAGTATCGCTACAGAAAACTCATGAGCGATTGACAACACAATACACGATGGAAACTCACTCGGGTCCAATGTTACACGTGCCACGTCGGTTGGAAGGCTCTTCGAACTCGACGCCCACATCAGTGCCACGCTTCACCGTGACCTGCTTGTCGAGGTCAATATTGGCGGAAGATGGACTGGGCAGCGCAGCCACAACGGCGACGATGCTGAGGAGCGCAAGCTCGAGCTTGTTGAACAACATGGTATACACGGGCGAAATTGAGCTATGAGTGGGTTGCGTGTGAGGAGAGGTTCGCTCAGGTGGGTGATGGCTTTTCAAGGTCGAAGTATCGGTTTAAAAGACACGAACGCATTTACGTCAAGGAAGGGAGTGGGTGGAGCGTTTTCGTAACTCGGCTCGCCCAAGGAACCCTTTGGTGTCAGCGACGATACTTATGACTTTGTTTTGTTCGGTCACTTCGGCGGTCGGCCTAGTAAGGTTGTGTGGTAGATCAATATTCTGCAAAACAGGTGTGTAACGTTATCGCTGAGGGCTAGTAAGAAATGAGATCAAGGGCTGATGTGATGCGTTTGAGAACTGCAGCAAAATCTCGGCTAAGTCGGGAGATCTGAGGCTCATTTGCGAGCATTCAGTCTAAGCAAGCCCTCTGACCTGTATCTATAGGACAACGACAGCGACACGACTCCATGCTGTCTAAGTATTGTAACCAAATAGTGTGATAACCCCGGGCGTTCAGAGAAATCGCTGTAAGTGGAGGTGTCCGAATCGAATCCTAACCAAGCCCCAATTGATCACCATCACCTCACACAGTCCACGTGGTGATAACTGTGTCAAGAAACTGCCCACTCCTTATTTGCACGGGCCCATGTTTTGATGGCCACTACAGAAAACTTATGAGTGATTGACTAGTACGCACAATAAATACACGATGGAAACTCAGATTCGGGTGCATCCATTTGCAAGACAGTGTGTAACGTTTACGCTCTACTTGCCACAGGCCGTTGAGAATTGTGATCTTCGGAAGCACGGCTAGCAAAAAAGTGACCGCCGGCTTTTCTGCAATGCTGATTGACTTTGATACTCAAAATCCATTGTTCCAAACTGGGAGGACTCGCCAATCTCAGACTCATCGACTCCTAACTTCCTTTCTTGCAAGCCAAATCACAGCTCTCAACGGGCCTGTGTAGTAGAGTCGTGAAGTGGCAACGTTACACACCCGTCTTGGAGATCTGACTGGGTGGAGCACTTCGTCACTCGGCTCGCCTTAGGGTTCTTTGATGCGACGACGGAAATTTATCTTGTCCGACGGCGACAGGGCCGGGCAGGCTGTGAATTGGATGCTGCAAGCATCCAGTCTAAGCGAGCCGTCCGACACAATAGGATCGACGATGACGATGACGACGTGATGTGACTCACGAGTAAATACTGTAGGATGAGGTGAGTTATCGTAGAGGGCTGCGCGTGTCGTCCAACTCAAGCTCTGAATACATGGGATTAGTCCACTTGGTCATATGAAACAACGTTCTCAAAATTTTAGGCCGATATAAGAGGATAAAGTACTGAGTAATTCACGGGGGAAGATGGTTGGTCCCGAACCTTGTGGTCTTGCCAAAGAATCAGGTGCATTTGGTACCGTGCGTTTTTACACGAGCTATGTCAAGTTATGTAAACGTGAGACATCTAGCGCTTTGAATTACTCAAAGATAACAATTGAAGATCAAGCACCAGTAGATTTGCCGTCCGAGCTACTCTGAGCCGGGGAGTCGTGTTAATACTACAGAATACTGATGCGGCGCATGGTTAGCAACATGTAGAAGTAACAAAGTAAAGTTCGCTACTACGAGATAAACACGCACGATAAGTGACAACAACCGTCAATCCGACACGGGAGATGGCTGCGACAATGCTTCCCATGTGCCCGTTTCACTCAGTGTCGACGGTGGCTTAATCTGTCCAGAGAGCCCCTCCGCTTTCCACGCCTCGAACCCGCCTATCATATCAGTCGCATTTAGCAAACCCACGTCGTGCAATGCAGCAGCTGCAAGGCTGCTTGCATGCCCATCTTCGCAGTACACAATTATCCTCAGATCGTACCGATCGGCTATGGCTAGCCTTGCCTCGCTCCTCGGGTCAAACCGCCACTCGAGGTCATTACGTTCTATAATGAGGGAGCCGTGGATACCGCCTGAGCGCGCGCGTTGGGAGGCAGGGCGTATGTCGACGAGGAATGCAGGTATGGGGTATGTTGGGTCGTGGAGGGTTTCCCATGCCTGGCGTGGAGTGACACGCTGAAGGCGCGCGCGAGCTGCGGTTACTAGTTGGTCGATACTTCTCGAGCCAGGGGGAGGGGAGAGGGGATCGAGGGGTGCACGGACCGATTTTGAAAGGACATCCCAAAGAGAAGCACTATCGTAGGATGATCTCCCGATTTCATGTACGGCAGCTACAAGGAAGGTTCCATGATTGGTGACGGAGGCGACCCGACCTAGGAATTTGGAGCTGAAGAGGAGAACTGCACGTTGGACATCGTCGTCTTCTGCACCTGTGATGACCAGGGTGTTGGTATTTGTAGAAGAGGTGGGCGACGGTGCGCCGGTCGTTCCTATTGCGAAGAGGTGACGGGAGGATATCCGGGCGCGAATGATCTCTGCCACACGGCGCAGGAAGATATCGTCGTCTATTTTGGAGAAGGTGAAGTAAACGCTTATTTTGGCGCCTTCGACTGTCGTCGCTTTCATAATGGCGCGCACAGCGATGCTATGTGCAACCTCATCGCGTACACTGTCGAGCGTACGGTGGGACGCACTGTCAATGGCGGACGAGCGGGGGGATGTTTGAGCACGCCTCCCGCCTGGAGAGGCTACGCTGCCCACGCTGGAGGGTTCCGAGGATGGCATGATGATAACGGGCAATGTTAGTAGAGTTGCCAGTGGTGATTTATGGAAAAGCCGGACAACCGCAGATGTCCTACTACTTTTGGCAGTGTCAAACGGCCCAAGATCACGTTGGATTGATTAGTACGACTTCGAGGACGACTCGGCAGGGGAACAAGGAAACCAATGGTATCTAGCGACTCGGAGGCGTATAAACAATGACTCCAGATTTCCACGGCGCGGCAGCCTGCGTCACTCACACACCTTTTCATTCCACCTCCGAGTACAAGGTCTGAACAAATTGAAGAACGCTTCTGCCAGTGACGTGGCATTGGCTAACCTTTGCGTTCTTTCCGTTCCAAACTGACCAGCCGGTTCTCATCACAAGGCTGGTAGCCATACTATATCATCCGGCCATTGGAATTCGGAGCCATGTATCTCCCTCTGCTGGACGTAGGAGAGCCTTTCTCTCCCTTTGCTTGGCTTAGAGACGCCATGCAAGCATTCGTACTTTATCTCTATACCTTCTTCGCCTCTGCCTGCGGCGGTTTGGTGCCAGCTCAGAGCGCTACCCAGAATGCCGGTGTGCAGGGTGCCAACTACGGTCAGTACTTGATTGGTGTCGGTATTGGCGATATCACCGGGTACGTCTCTCCCTTATACCCATTCCGTGTTTAATCTCTGTCCAACAGCCCGGTCGTAGAGACTAACATGATGGCACGTGCCATGGTGTCTGGCCAGTGCCGCCTTATATCTCATCATCAATATTGTAGGGATATGCCTCACTGGCTCAGACAGACACGGGCCTACACATGCGCCAACGTTCTCGAGCATTTATCATCGCTGATCCCAGCGACCCAACATCGCCTACCTCCCGCATTCTCCTCGTCTCGTCTGACATTTGCATGGGCGACACTGGTCTTCGTCGTTCCATCCTTAACGCTCTCTCCACTGATCCTGTTCTTGGAGGCTTGTACACGCCCTCTAACACGGCTCTTGTGGGCACCCATTCCCATTCAGGTGTTGGTGGGTACCTCGAAAACCTCCTTCCTCAAGTCACAAGTCTCGGTTATGTCAATCAGACAGCACAAGCAATCATAGATGGCACCCTCAATGCCATCCGCAAAGCCCATGCTTCCCTTGCTACGGGCTCCATCAGCGTCGGCAACACCACTCTATTGGGTGCCAATCGTAATCGCAGCCCTAGTGCATATGTGGCTAATCCGGTGGAAGAAAGAGCGAGGTACCAGTATGATCAAGACAAGGAGTCGTCCGTCCTTAGGTTGAATGATGCAAATGGAATTGCAAGGGGACTGATCAGTTTCTTTGCTGTACATGGAACTAGCTTGTACGAGGTAAGTTGGAGTATTTCACTGGCCAAGTAAGGGCATCACGGCGGGGGTGCTGACTTGATGAACGAAGAACAATACTCTAGTCAGTGGGGACAACAAAGGGATGGCCGCATATTTATATGAATGTAAGTGACCCGCAACCTCATGTTTAACATGACTCACCGTCAACTTTGTCGTGTCACTATCCATCCGTCGTACGCGTTTCAATCTTATAAATATCACTCACAGCATATGCCGAGCCAAACACTGCTCCCGGAAACAACAGCTTCGTGGCTGCGTTCGTTCAGTGTATGTCCTAACGTCCCTTGCACTTCGTCTTTCTGCATGTTCCTCTAAATATATGTCGATTAATTTGCCTCCTGAATCCGCTTTTGGATGATTGGCCCTCATGGTCGGCACGTACGCTAATACTGTTCCGTTCCACATCAGCCAACGTCGGTGATACAACCCCAAATACGTGAGTTATGGCACGTTCCCTTGTCATTTATCACACTGATTGACACCCACACGAACTCCACGTATTTATTAACATCCTACAAACTTTCAGCCTAGGCGCATACTGTGAATCTCCTGGTCAATCCCACGACGGCCAACTATGCGAATATGAGCATTCAACATGCGGTGGCTACGTCAAGGAATGTCACGGTCGGTCCGTGAAGCTTCCACTCTCACATTGCTTTATACTCACTGTGGCTTTTCTGATTGCACAGAGGCCCAGGCTTCCGCTCCTCCGACTTCGCTTCCAACCTTCTAATCGGGAATGCTCAATTTGAAGCTGCACGTCAAGTCGTGGAGTCCTCATCACCAAAGGTTATCTTCACGAGCGCAGACACTACCATTGAAACTGCAAACACGACAGCCTTAACAGCTGTGAAGGGTTCTGTGAGGAGTGTGCACGTTTACCTGGATATGTAGGCCGTCCGCTTCAGTTGGATTTCCGCAAGTCTCCCTCACATCTGGATTTTTAACTTGAGCAACCTTGGGGAAATATACAAAGGACTGACATACTAAATCGTTTTCAGGATGAATTATACATTCATGCTGCCTAATGGGTCCATCGCAAGTACTTGCCCTGCTGCACTGGGTCTGTTTTCGTCCTGTCCTCCTTATCTGTCGTTCTTTCTGAATCGACCTAATTCTACAGGGCATAGCTTTGCCGGTGGAACGACGTCAGTCTGCTTCCATTCAAGAGAGGATTCACTGCTCATGATGCCCTTTGTTGATTGTTTCAATCACCTCGCATTTTCGCTCGATCAAATTCCATTTGAAAAGTGACGGTCCCGGAGCGTTTGATTTCGTCCAAGGTGTCAACTCATCCATGCCTCAGAATCCTTTTTGGCAGATCGTCAAGGGTATATTCATCTAATCCCTTTCTTCGTGACTCGTACTAAACATTAGCTGTCCAGGTGCTATTACTCCATCTGCTTCGCAAGACCAGATTGATTGCCATCATCCGAAGCCTGTCTTGCTGAATACCGTGTGCTGCAACTCCATGTCATCTGTAACACCAATTCACCCGTGCATATAGGGCTATGCCAACACACCGTATGTATGGTCACCACACACCGTTGATATTCAAATACTCCGCGTCGGCAACTTCGTTGTCCTTGTCGTGCCCGGGGAACTAACGACCATGGCCGGCCGACGAATGCGGTGCGTATACCCATGTTTCCAAGTGACAGCGATGACCTGATTCCTGTTCTGTTCGTTCATCCGAACCAATATGTGGCTCTCGCTGCGGAACGTTAGTGAAGCACTGCGTGCTCGACTCGTCTCGTCCGGCATCCTCGACAACTCAGCCTATGTTGTCATTGCCGGTCCTGCTAACACTTATGGACATTATATTACAACACGTGAAGAATATTCCATTCAGCGATACGAGGGAGCGTCGACGATCTTTGGACCCGGTTAGCCGATTTTGTAATGCAGAACTTCAACGACTGACTTAGGCCGGGACATCCAGCAACGCTTGAAGCCTGCATAAATCGGTATAGCGAGCTAGTTCCCTATCTCGCCGACAATGTCACGGGATCGCCGATTTCCGATGCTCCTCCACCTGAGCAAACCTCGGCTGCAATCTCGCTGCAGGTGTGTTTAAAGAGCTGTTTATTACTCCTGATCCTCTCTTCATCTAACACTCGCTCACACATGTGTGTAGACGCCGGTCATCGTCGATGGCGCTGGTTGGCACAATTTTGGAGACGTCTTGCTGAATGCGAACGATACAACGTATTCTGTGGGAGATACAGTCACCGTGCAGTTCGTAGGGGCAAATCCGAGGGTGAGAATTCTTGTGTAGTGTCCGTGAGATTTACGACGCAGTCAAATAACGTGGACATGTTTTCCCCTGACAGAACAATCTCCGCCTTGAAGGCACGTTCCTTAGTGTCGACCAGCTTATGAACGGCGCCTGGACGACAGTACGTACGGACTCGCATCCATCTACCATATATCAGTGGAACAGGACGAGCTCTCTGTTGGGCACAAGCACTGTTGATATTAGCTGGTAAGCTATCATCTTGCGCTTTAGTCGTTCCTCTACCTTCCCGGATCGACTTGGCCCACAATATTGACCCAATTATTATCTTGCCATTCCATAGGATGATCGAGAATGGTACGTCTGGTAAGTAGATGAGTGTTTCACGCGTCCGAGATTTAACTCATTGTTTAATATAGCTGGAACATATCGAATCGCATACTACGGCGATGCCAAACCGCTGGTGGGGGCGATACGGTCCTTTACTGGCACGACCTCTTCTTTTACCGTGGGGTGAAGCATTGAGAACGTAGATGAACATTTGAACCCGGGCGCGGTTGTTATGGAACGTTGGTATCTATGGGGTTAAATCTGCACATTTATTCCCGCCGCGGTTTATGTGATCCTCGCCGCGGTTACACGGTCCTCGCTGCACTTTTCAAATAAATTTGTCTCACTGCACCAGCTTTTTTTGGTTGCCTCGGGTGGATTAATTAGTAGAATTTCTACATGAACTAGTCACTACTAATCTTTATATCGCATCTACAACGCATTCTGCAATGAATATATCTAGGGGGTATTACCCCGGTAGGTATGGATCTGGCTGCGTATCAGGGGGGTTGTGTATCCGCGGGTCCTGCATGTTCAAGGAGGGTGGGCGAGGGCGAGGGCGAGTGGGTGGAGGGTCGGCTAGACACGGGCGGGGGCGAGACGAGGGTGAGGGCGAAGCTGGGACAGGATGAGGGTGAAGACGGTGATGGCGAGACAAGGACGAGAGTGAGAGGAGGGCAAGAGGAGGACGAGGGTGAGGACAAGGAC
>JBBPRS010000568.1:0-10922 GCA_038093155.1 Boletus huronensis
AGGGAAGGAACGAAGCGATGACGGCTGTCGTCTCGGAATACTTGGAGAGAGATCTGGAACTGCTGGGCTTGACGGGGGTCGAGGACAAGCTTCAGGATGAAGTCAAGTCGTCGTTGGAGTTGCTGAGGAACGCTGGGATCAAGATCTGGATGTTGACGGGGGATAAGATTGAGACGGCGAGGTGTATCGCAATCTCGACTAAACTCGTCGCGAGGAATCAGTACATCCATGAAGTCGCGAAACGTGAGTCCAACCATGTTTGTCTCTCGGTTTCATTGGCGCTGAGGAACCTGTCAGTGAAAACATCGGATCAGGTTCGTGACGAGCTCGAGTTCCTGCAATCAAAGCTCGATTGTTGTCTCGTGATCGATGGGGAATCCTTACAAGTACGTTGGTCCCTCTTCTGTGGGTTCAAGCAATCTGACTTTTGGCGTGATAGCTTTGTCTGAACTTGTACAAGAATGAATTCATCGAAATAACCACGAAACTATCTGCTGTCGTCGCCTGCCGGTGTTCCCCTACGCAAAAGGCAGACGTGGCGCGTCTCATTCGTCAGTACACCAAGAAACGGGTGTGTTGTATTGGGGATGGTGGGAACGACGTGAGCATGATACAGGCTGCAGACGTCGGTGAGTCCAAGCACCTCGACAGTCCTCTACTTCGCCCTGACTTGGTGTCGTGTTGCTAGGTATCGGAATTGTGGGCAAGGAAGGAAAACAAGCCTCCCTCGCCGCTGATTTTTCCGTCAATCAATTCAGTCACCTCACCAAGCTGCTGATGTGGCACGGCCGCAACTCTTACCGTCGTTCCGCCAAACTCGCGCAATTCGTCATCCACCGCGGTCTCATCATCTCGGTGATGCAAGCCGTGTTCTCGGCGATCTTCTACTTTGCACCGATCGCATTATACCAAGGATGGCTCATGATTGGCTATGCGACGATCTACACGATGGCCCCCGTGTTTTCGTTGGTGTTGGACACGGACGTGAACGAGGATTTGGCATTGATATACCCCGAGTTGTACAAGGAGCTCACAAAGGTACGCTCTGCGTGTGTTCCGCGAGGACATGGATAATCACTCTTTGCAAATTTTTTTTTTTTTTCCAGGGCCGAGCGCTCTCTTACAAGACGTTCTTCCAATGGTTGATGATCAGCGTATACCAAGGTCTGTCTAATTTCTAACCTGCATGAACAAACCATCCCGCTCATTCTTTTTTTGGGTATTGCGAATGCAGGCGCGGCCATCATGCTCGTGTCCCTCGTGCTCTTCGAGACCGAATTCCTGAATATCGTCTCCATCTCTTTCACCTCGCTCATCCTAAACGAGCTGATCATGGTCGCCTTGGAGATCACGACTTGGTAAGCCCCTCGTCTCCATTCACCCGTCACAATGCGTCGTTGTTGACGTCTCCCCCCCCCCTCTACCCGCGCGCACGCACGCATATAGGCACATATACATGGTCATCTCTGAAGTGGTCACGCTCTTCTTCTACGTCATCAGCATCGCTTTCTTGCCGGAATACTTTGGTGCGTGTTCTCTTTTCCATCCTCCCACCCTGACAGCGAAAACTGATACGATACGCGTCCCCACTCGCTCGCTAGACCTCGAATTCGTGGTGTCCATTCGTTTTGCATGGAAAGTGGCCGTCATCGTGGCGATCAGTGCACTCCCTCTGTCCGTCATCAAGTTGATACGCAGTCGGATCGCACCCGCCGCGTCGAGCAAGTTGCTCTAGCCTTCAGCATAGATTGTATCCTCGAGAAAGATATATATAACTTAAGTGGGGGACTCTGTGTGCACGCAGCAATACGGAGACTTTTCAAATCTTTATGATGTATTTCTGCTTTGTTTACCTCGACCGCACCATCGACTAGACGGATATTGCAGATGAAGCACGTGAGAAAAAAGGTGAAGCAAGGAGGGGAGGGTTGCAAAAGGAACATCTCGATAGTCAACAAGGGTGGATGGAAGAAGAAAAAGCACAAAAGAGACTACTAATGGGATGTTACTACACTGATTAGGTAGAGTCAGTTACCAGCGTGTGGTGGAGAGGGGTTGATGGGATTAACAAATGCGTTTGGAAAAAAGCCTGCGGGAGACTGCCAGGACGGTTCTGGATTGATGTTCCCCCACAGCGAGCCACCGATCGGGGGTGGCCGTGGTGAGCCGAAGCCGGGAGGAGGTGCGGGAGGACCCCAGGGTGGTCGTGCTTCGACCACAGCACGCGGGCTGGTTGTGATCCATGACTGACCGACAGCACTAGGCACAGTACGTCTCCCGGGCGGCGGGACGACTTCGTCATCGTCTGCTGCGAGGGCAGATGATCCCAGGACGCCCTTTGGACTGGGAGACCGACGAACGGGCGAACCAGACCTAGACCCCGACGCTTCACCAGTAATGGGTCGCGCGATAGGCGCTATCGGTGCCAGTGGTGCAATCGGAACGATAGCGACCGGCCTTGCAACGGGGCCGGGGCCGGGCTCTGGCAAGGACGCCTTTCTGGAAGGAGCAGCAGTGAGCAGTGTCGGAGAGGCGACGGGATTCTGGACCGTTTTCGACGGGGGTCCTATGGGCGCGGGTTGGGGAAGCCCACGGCCGAAAGGCGAGTCGAAGGGTGAGGGTGATCCAAAACCTCTCGGGAGAGCAGAGGGGGCTAGTGAGGGAGGCGGCACTTGTGAAATCGAAGGTCCAGGTCCAAAGACTCCGAACGGCGGAGGCGGCGCATAAGGAGGGAGTGTAGCCGGTGGCGGGACCATCCCTGGAGCTGGCGCGTACATGGGGGGTACTGGCGGTGTGAAGGCATTCGGAGCAGAAGGGGCAACGGGGGTAGCAGGCTGAGATGTACTGGCCAAGGGGCGCTGAGAAGTCGTACGACTTGGAGTCGTTGCTGGGGTAGGCGTAGCCGCGGGCTTGTTCAGTATCTTTTTCGTAGAGCCATTAGTGCTCTGCGAACGCTGAGTGGAGCCCGAGGCACGAGGAGAGGTAGGCTGGCGAGCACTCCTGGCTGCAGCGCGTTGCTGTTGTGCAAGACGTTCCTTCTCAGCCTTCTCCTCTCGTTCCTTCGCTAGCTTCTTCTCTCGTTCCTCCTTCTCCTGCTGCTCCTTCTTAGCAGCCTCGCGTGCTGCCTTGTCAGCAGCAGCCTTGGCCTCCCGTTCTTCCCTAGCTTTGCGTTCCTTCTCCTCCCTTTCGCGTCTTTCCTGCTTCGATTTTTCCTCCTTTTCTTTGCGCCTGCGTTCCCGCTCAGCTTCGCGCTCCCTTTCCTCTGCAAGGCGCTTGCGACGCTCTTCGTCTTTGCGTTGCTTCTCCTCTTCAGCAGCCTTGCGAGCGGCCTCGCGCCTAGCCTTTTCTTCCTCCTTTTTCTTGCGCATCTCTTCCTCGTGTGCCTGCTGCTTGGCCTTCGTGGCCGCCTCCTCAGCCGCCTTCTCCGCAGCCTTGGCTGCTCGCTCTTCATCCTTTGCCATTTTCTGCTGCCTGAAACCACACCTGAGTTACACGCGAGAAACGGAGTGAAGCACACTGTACTTTTTCTTGTCCTTCTTCTTCTGGTTCTGGGTCTGCTTCTTGGCCTCGCGTTCCCTCGTGAGCTTGTCTTCGTCCTCCAGTTCACGAAGCAGCTGTTGTTGACGTTCCTGGGCGACCTTTTCGCGGTACGCTTGAAGGACGCGTTGCTCGAACATGCGGGCTGCGAAGATAGAAAACATCCGTTTGCCCTCCTCCATTTTCTGCTCCTCGGTCATGATCTTCATGTCACAAATATCGCTGAGCACAAGAACTGAAAGTCACGATTGGGATCTCACCTCCTCGTCATCATCCTCGTCATCCTCGTCCTCTTCGTCATCCTCGTCCTCATCGCCCTCATCCTCCTCGACATCACTGTCATCCTCGACATCCGCCGCGGCTTCCTCTTCACGCTGCATCCGACGTTCGGCAAGCTGCTCCATCATCTCCAAAAACTTCTGTCCATCATTTTTCAAGAGATCGTCCGCGACGGTCAAGATATTGTTGGGCCCTGTGACAGAGATGAGAAAAAGTTGAAGCGCAGACAAGGGCGACGTGCCTGTTACAGTGAGGCTATTGCCCAAATTAAATAGCCCGTCTCGACCGTTCGCCTTTGTACCGTTCACCGGCCTACGCCCGCGCGAACCAACGTTTCTCCGATCTCGTGGTTTCACGTCCTCTTCTTCCTCCTCCGCACCTTCCTCCTCCTCCTCCTCCTCCTCCTCTTCCTCCTCATCTTCGTCGTACTCATCCTCTTCCTCATAATCATCCTCGTCGCCCTCGTCGTCATCAAACTCACTCTCGTGTTTCGGAGGTTTTCGGCCGTTGGTGAGAGCGGGTGTTCTATTTGACCGTGGAGGATGATGTGTGGATTTGGTATGAGGATGCCCGATGACAGTACCGTTCTTATCGAGCTCGACGCTGCCAGGAAAAGGCCCAGGCCCAGGCGGAGGTGGTATGGTGCCGCCGGAATTGACATAGCGCTGCTGATAGTTCGCGTACTGTTCTAGCTCCTCGTAATAAGCATCGTACAGTACCTCAAGCTCTTCTTCGATCGCATGTCTAAGAGTCCGTTGATCATACGGCCACGAGGATGCCGGGGACACAGTTGCAGAATTTTTTCCCAATCCGATCGAGCAGGGAGCAAAAGGCCAAAAGTCATCATACGTCAGCCATTCGTTCTTTCCGACATCATGACGCGTGAAAAAGGGTACCAACCGCTTCCGCCCACAGACAGCACAGCTACAGCTGTGCTTCTGTTGTTCTTTCATCTTCCTCAAGACGGTGTCCTTCTCGATCTTGACCAAATTGCGACGCTCGTCCTCTCCTAGAGCGAGCCAAAACTCTTTGATCCGTTCACGTTCTTCGGTCGTGCTCGTGCTCCAGATCTTGCTGTTACTCTGCGGGGCCTTGGTTGGGCCGGAGCCGGCCGGCGGGCGGGATTTGTGAGGGACAGATGCGTTGGACGATGGCGGCGATGGATGATGGTGTGCATGATTGTGTGAATAGGGATGGGGAGTTATCGGAGCCTTTGATGCAGCTCGTGCAGTCCTGGCAGGCTGCTGGCCGTTACCGGGGACGGGGGCGGTGGCGGGAATCGCAGTGGCGGTCGCTGGTGTTGCTGGTGGATACGCCATGGGCTGTTTTCCCTGTGCGCGAGAGCTTGGGGGAGGATTTGCGGTAGTGTTTTCTTTTGTCGGTGGACGAGCGGCGGGCATGGCGTTGGCGGTGAGAGGAGGACGGTCCCTCAAATCCACCGTCGCCGTGGGACGTCCCCGGCCCTTTTCCGGTGCCGACTCCGGTGCCGCCTTTGCCGACCGCATCTCTCCACCGGGTGCCGCGTTCGGCACGGGAAGAGCCACCGGAACTTCGGCCGGATTCTTAGCATTCTTTTTCCGCTTGTTTTGCTTAGCAGCGTCAGCAGCCGAAACTCGCTCAGGCGAACGCGTAGTACTCCTAGTCTTAGTGCTAACGTCAGTGGGCTTCTGCGGTCCTGTTCCCGTCCGAGTTCGCGCAGCTGTCTCTCCGTAACTCAGGACAACGTGCGCGACAGCATCGGGATGTGAAGGATGGCGTCCAGTGGGCGGGCGCGCAGGGCGAGGCTGCAAGTCGATCTCGTCTTCCAGGTCTTCGTCCTCAAACCCGCCGTCCACTTCATCTTCGCTGTAATAGTCCTCCTCCGCAAACTCGTGCTCCCCACTTTCAAATTCATTGAGAAGCACGACGTTTGTCTGTGGCAACGGACCACGAGGAGGCTGGCCAGGTGCAGGGGGCACTGCACTCAGCGCCGCGGCCGCCGCTTGCTCTACGGACAGTGTGAAGGCTGGATCGGAAAATATGGATGGATCAAAAGGCAGCGGTGGGTATGCGCCTGGGGGATAGCCCGGAATGCCCTTTGTGGCCATCGTCGCCGTCGCCGTCGCCGTCGCAGTACCGTTTTTGAGGTACGTATCTGACTGAACCATCTGCTGGGCAATATTGTACATGGTTTGTGCCTTGGAGACTCTCGTCAGGAAACCGTACGCAACAAGGCGGCAATCGCACTCACAAAATTTTTGATATGAGGTGGAAAAGACGACCAATATTCATCGTCTGCCAACGCTGGACCGTTCGTTCCGTTTGGCTTGGGAAACGGAGGCTGAGAGCTGGGCTGGGTCGCTTTCGTCCCACTTCGGGTGGTAGCCAGAATTTCACCGTGCAGCTGTGTAGTCACTCCAGCACCGGGACAAGCAAGCGCAGTGGCAGACGTCGCGACATATCCGGTGGTGGTGATATGTACGGACTCGAGCTGTGGAGAGAGGCCGCTTATGGGCGGCAATGGCATGTCGGATTCCTCGAGGCTCGGCACATCATCGCAAAGGTCACCGTCCTGCAGTGTAGCATTCTGAGGCTCCTTTCCCTTTCCTTTCTTCTTTCTGTACTTCTTCCCATTCGCAGCAGGCAGCGTTGGCTGCACGGCGACGACAGGTGCTGGTAAACGCAAGTTTGGGGTGGAAGCCGGAACAACCGCAGGCTGTTTAGCCTTTTGCGACTTTCCAGCAGCCATTCTATGCGATTGCGGGCTAGATTAACATGCACATGCTGCAAAGTGCCGAGTCGTGCTCACAATAGGTATAGAAGCTACCCAAAGGGCGCGCAGAGGAGCGGGAGGACGATTGGCCTTGAAGAAATGCGGGGTGAGAGAGGAGATAGACGCGATCTCGAACGTTGTGTTGTGCGATTATCAGGGATGAGTGCGATGGGAGGACGCACAAGGACAACGACGTTCACGAGACAGCGGTCGAGTGTTGCCCTGATCACTTTAACACGCCCAAATACGTCGTATCGGCAAGCGCCGTCGCACGTGACACCGATAGACGGAACGGATCACCGACGCCGATAACAGTCGGTCAGACGGTGCTACCGTCAAACACATACCAGGTACAACCCATACTCCTGATATCACATATATTTTCCATTTTCCGAGTTTTGCAGGGACTTTGCATCCATAACCCATAGCTTTTCCAAGTGATAGTGCGAACAAACCCTAACCCTAAGAGACAGAAAAGGTAATTGTTTCTGATTTCTTTGCATGTTGATTCTTCAAAGCTCATGACTTGGAGTCATGAGTCAGTCTTGTCAGTTTCTGCATCATTGATATTGCATTTTACATTCTGCATGAGGCTGGCTCATATCAACACATTCCAGATGAAGTCATGCATCATTAGCAACATAGCATGCAACTTGGGGCATCAATTCAATAGTGGAACTGAACATCTCTTCATGAGCAGGAAAAAAATCCAAAGCATCAATAAACCAAACCACTGTAAGTGATCTGCACTACTCTTTGTGGGAATTATCCATGTCTGTGCATGTCTGTCAATACAAGGGTTGGTCTGTTGATGTATTTGATCCAGGAGAGCATGATCCACTATCTTGAAGGGCATGGATCTTCTGTGAATTGTCATGTGCAATTTTGGATAGTTTTTAGAGAACACAATGTGAATTCTATTCAAATGAGATCTAGGAAACTGAAATCATATTATAGACCATATTATTTTTCTTGATTTCCTAGAGCAAATTTTGCATTCAACTCCTATCCAATAGCCCCTATCACCTGAAACCATTAAATCCTCAAGTCCATTTGACACTCTAGACCTCTAGCCCTCATGGCTATCTTATGTTTTTCATATCTATGACATACAAGTCTAGATCATGTCATGTCTTGCCCCACCAACTACACATGAGTACCACTGTCTTCTTTATAGGCACAAGCAATGGGAACTCTCTATTTTGTTCCCCCCAGACATTTGCTTTGCCTTCCACAAAGGGCACACTATGAGCTAGGGAAATAGTTCACCTAGATGAAATGATGCTAGATCAACTAGAATGGAATCGGTGATAAATTTAGTGTAACCAGTTATGTGGGGTGTTCGCCAATCTCCAACTAGTGTTGAAAGAATTGGAATTGAAACAACTACTCTATCATTGTCTGGTTAGTAGGGTTCTGGTAGTGATAACACACCAAGTGTATACTAGTTGTTACACTTAACCCGGATAGGGCTAAGCATAGACCTTCAAGGTTGTCCATCTGCTCATGACTCGAGCGAGAAGGTGACCAAGTAGGTGTGGAAGGCGAGTCGAGACTAGAACTTAGAGAGTCCATGATAGGACGGCCAAGACCTCAGGCAAGCGAGACAATGAAGAAGCGTAGATTCAATGAAGAACTAGCTAAGGCAAGGGAGAGATCTTTGGGCTATGACCAGGTAGATGAAGATAGATCAAGATGGGGAGACAAGAGAGTGGGAAAGTGAGACTAAATAGGTATCATGGTTACGCACAAACCAAGGTACATAGGGCTATGAGTTAGACGAGTAAGGGAATACACGAAGACAAGAAGGGATGGAGATGAATGTACATGTGGATGAGAAGCGAGGAACAGAAGAAGAGAAGAGAATGGAGAGATCCAAGGGCTGGCCTTGAGGTGATGACGTGGAGGGGTGATGTGGCAGGGGAGGGATGATGTGGCTAGGCAATGATGTGGCTAGGTGGTTACATGGCTAGGTGGTGACGTGGCTAGGTGATGACGCGGTGGAGGGGGAATACGCGGTTAGGC
Source organism: Boletus huronensis (assembly GCA_038093155.1). Taxonomy (NCBI): domain Eukaryota; kingdom Fungi; phylum Basidiomycota; class Agaricomycetes; order Boletales; family Boletaceae; genus Boletus; species Boletus huronensis. The sequence continues at coordinate 8,594 of JBBPRS010000568.1, forward strand.
GAAGGGTTGAGTGGGAGGGATACCAACTAGGTGATCAAGGACTAGAGGGTAAGAGTGAGAAAGGGGAGTAGGAGGGTTGGGAGGGTTGAGAGCGAGACGAGAGGGGGTGGGAGGGGTAGGATTGAGACAAGAAAGAAGAAAAAGGAGCGGGCTAGATCACGTGCTCAGCAAGAATCGTAACACTAGTCAACAATATAAGGTTGCTAGATATGTTGCAATAAATGCTAGTGTTGAGTTTGGATAAAGTTATCCTGGGAAAGTTATTAGCTTTGTGGTGCTAATCCAATGACATGGTGGATTGTCAAGATGTTGAAGTATTCCAAATTAGTTGGAATGTAGTCAGTGTTCACTTAGTTCACACAGATGGTTTAACAAACACAATCTTATTGCACAACTAAGGAGGTGGCAAGTGAGGCTTACAGTTGAATTTACTATTACTTATCCCCTGGGGTGGATAGTTAGAAGGATGGAAAATTAGTCTGGTAGACTTAAGGTGTTGGGAATCTTTTCCCTTTTGTTGCCCTATGTAGGGTTTTCTCCCAAAAGGTGTTCTATTACACTTGTTCTCTGTGTGAAATGGCTCCTAAGGCTAATCTATGCCTGGGGCAAACCAAACCAACAACCTAAGACTATAAGATCTCAAGAGGAAACTGGCCTCAAGAGGGAGGGAACTGAGTGGATCTCAAAGGAGGGAAATATCCAAAGAGAACTAGACTAGGGACTCTAGTGCTAGGCTCCTGGGTTTATATATTCATATTAGATTAAATACATGAGGCAGATCTGATCTACTTTAGATCTGGATCTGTGGCAGCTAATTAAATACTAGAGGTAAAGGCATGGATTAAAAATGGAAGCATACATAGCCATAAGGCTGTGGGAAGGAGATTAAATACATGCTGATCACACAAGGTGTGGCAGCTAATGAGAAACATGAGGAGATGTGAGATGGAAGCATAGTAATGTGATAAATAAGAAAGAACATAGCCTTTGTGATCAGATCACAGATCTGATCTAGGAACATATGGCATATAGATCTGATCTAAGATCTAAAGAAGGGAAAATGTCTAAGTCTAAAAGATAAGATAAATGATCAGGATCATCTAGATTACTGATATGAGCCATAGTAGAGTTGATAACGCTCCAGGTGAGTAAGATATGATTAGATAAGGGAAAAAGAAAAATGATAGTGTCCCTTGTATGGTTATGAGCACTGGGGCTTACAGAGTTAATTGCCCTTTTCTAAGAAGAATAAGATAAAAGTGTCTGAAAGAGAGAGATAAGAAAGAAAGATGCATAAGGATGAGAAAAATGAAAATTTGTCCTTGATTACATAGTAATCCTAGTGCATAGCACTTGCTTATGTTAGTCTGTAACACTGTGGATACAAGTCTTTACTCCTAACAACTTATCTAGCAGTCCTAGAAGATGGGAATTTATCCTGCACTAGGCCCTCCATGGGTTACCTGTGGAGGGAACTCCTTGATCTTAGGTGATTCTTATTGAATAATAGAATAATAGAGTTGAATGATTTTGTGGCCTCAAAAGCTCTTCTTTTATAGGTTTTACAGTGGCTGTTAGCAGCCAATCAGGTGTCCACTGATGCCAAGAGAAATGAGTCATGATGAGTCATGGTCTATTTTTAGCCTAGATGACTCATGATGACTCATGCTCTGTAGTGCATGGTTACCACATTATTTTCGCTTATGGCACTTAGCTATGTACAAAATATCAAGGAAGATATCAGCTATGTACTTGTAAGTAGTAACAAAGCTGTGGTCTGAGGGAAATAGTTAATATCTCCTCAGTCTTTTGATGAAATATTCTAATAATTTAGGGCAAGGTGGGTCATATTAGGGGTCATCTATCCGTAAGTTTTCTAAGGATTCTGACTGCTGGAAGTGGTGGAATATATTCTTCTTGGGTGGTGGGTTCTGACTTTGCATGCAACTTGTTACGCTTAACCTGGATAGGGCCAAGCATAGACCTTTGAGATCATCCGCTTGCTCATGACTCGAGTGAAGGGGACACCGAGAAGGTGTAATGAATGAACTGGGACTACGACTAGGTGAGTCCATGGATAGGCGGCCAAGATCTCAGACGAGAGTAGGGACGAAGAAGCGTAGATTCAGTGAAGAACTAGCTAAGACAGAGGAGATCCTTGGGGTATGACCATAGAGATGAAGGTAGATCAAGGTAAGGATCTAAGGGCGAGAGCAGGGGTCTATATAAGGGGTCGTGGCTGCGCACGGACCAAGGTACATAGGGTCTAGGGTAGTCCATATAAGGAATACACGTGGACAAGGGCAAAGGGTAGTCCGAATGAGGAGTA